>PISW01008209.1:0-76965 GCA_004023785.1 Mungos mungo
CCTTATGCTTTAGCTTCTCCAATTTCTCAAATGACACCACGAGTGATACCACTGATCCTCCATGTCTCACATTGTATAATCAAACAGCGGGTTGGTTTGACGCACCGGTCCTGGACAATGGAACAGCTAACTCCAATCTTACAGTACTCCGGGGCATACTTCCACTCATGGTTAGTAAATCCAAAGCAGAAAACCAGTCTGCTCCACACCAGCTGCGATGGGCCCCTCACTGCTCTAGTAAGCGCGAGTGGGTACCCTCAGAGTGGTGGACTGGGTGCCAGGATCGATCAGTCCAATGGGGGGGTTGCAAAAAGGTTTACCTTCTCCCCGCGTATTGGCACGAGCAAGAACAGTACATGGCCAGAGTATAATTGGACCTACCAGAACCCAACCCAAAGTGGGGCACCCAACCCCCTCAACCTATGGCTGCTGTGTGGTGTCAATGGGAGCTGCACTGATATTAGGGTGATGAGTATGCTCCGAGGCGGCCTCATTGCAAACTGCTCTGCTAGCTGGAATACTAGTGAGACATTTGAGAAAGCGGTCAATGTGCCCCCTTCTTGCTCCCCTAATGTAACCTTCAGCCCAACGCCTGTGTGCGTTCGCCCTTTCTTTTTTTATTCTAGCCAACGGCATGGTGGAGAATGACACACTCAGCTGTAGCAATACCACTTGCTTCCTTGCGGGATGCTGGAATGCTAATTTCTCGGTGGCTGTAGTGGCCCGCATCCCTATGCATCTTCCATGGCCAATCGACTCCACCCTGACCCCGGAGTTGGTCCCAGCGTTAGGACGGCATAAAAGAGGGATTGGGGTGGCCATAGCCATCATAACTGCTGTCGTCGCGTCTGCGGCAGCCGCGACTGCCTCAGTTACAGCGTTGATGGGTAGTGTGCAAAGCGCTAATACCATTAATGCTATGTCTGAAAAAACAGCCGATGCCTTGCATATACAGAATAAGGCCAATGCAGAGTTGCGGGCAGATATCCTGGTCAATCAGCGTGTTGATCTGCTTCAAGAACAGCTTGACATCCTGTTTCAGCTATCATTTGTAGGATGCCAGGTCAACTTACCGGGGCTATGCGTTACTAATGTACCCTTCGTGGATTTCACTGCAGCTGCTAATCTGTCCAAAGTTTTGAGTCAACAGCTTTGAGCGAACTGGACCGCCAGCTTTGATGCTACAGTTCAAGATCTCCGCAATGCCATATTGATAGTAAATGCTTCAAGAGTCTCCCTTCCCGTGGCAAAATCGCTGGTGGAGTGGATGCAAGATATCTTGACCGGACTACAACAATGGGCAGGGGTGGGGGCACTCTGGCTTATTTTGGTCCTGCTCTCCCTCCTTTTCCTGTGGCTATTGTGTCGGCTCCACAGACGGCAGACTGCCAACCAACGCATGATTTTGCAGGCTATGATGGCCATTCATGAGCAAGCCTCATCAGCGGTCTGGCTCAGCATGCTGAAAGAGTAGCCAATGACGGGTAAGATCACCTGGGAGACACATGAACCTAAGACAGGCAAGCAACCAATTCGCTGTTGTCTTGTCCCATGACTGGTAATGTGGTCCTCCTGAAGGTGACAACCTAAGACAGGCATCTTTCCATGCAATATTGCAAAAACAAAAAAGGGGGAGATGTGGGAGCCCGCGTGTGCGAGAATAAGATGGCGCCTGGATCGGCGCCAAGCTCCCTGACTCATGTGAGCCATCTCCCCAAGACCGCGGGGCGGCTCTGGCCTGCCTGACGTTGCCTGCTAGCTAAGCACCCGTGAGCCAATTAAAGAGCGCCATGCCACGGTTATGCCCTCCCACTTAGTGGAGGATATAAGGAGGAGGGAGAGGGAAAAAAAGAGGAAGAAGAAATAAAACCCACGTCTGCAACGAATCCCATGTCGTGCGTTCCTTTCTTCTGCTGGCAGGGTTAGGACTCCGACAGGAAAGTAATCAAGCTGAGCAGATGAGAGAAAAGAAATGATGCAAGATGAGAATCACTTTAAAGAATTCAGTGACTCCATCTAGTGTAATAACATTGGCATTATAGCTATCTCAGAAGGAGAAGAGAGAGAAAAGAAGGTGGGAAATTTATTTCAAGAAATAATAGCTGAAAACTTCCTGAGTCTGAGGGGGGAAAACACCAAAAATCCAGATCCAAGAGGCACAGAGATTCCCCAACAAAATCGACCCAAGGAGTCTGGTTCACACCAAGACACATAGTAATTAAAATGGCAATGTGTAGTGATAAAGAGAGAATTTTAAAAGCAGAAAAGAAGATAGTTATATAGAAGACAACACCTAACTCTATCATTTGATTTTTCAGCAGAAAATTTGCAAGCCAGAAGGGTGTGACATGATATATTCAAAGTGCTAAATGAAAGAAACCTGCAGCCAAGAATACTCTTTCCATCAAGGCAATCATTCAGAATAGAGGAGAGTTAGAGTTCCCAAAACAAAGAAAAGTTCAAGGAGTTCCTGACAACAAAACCAGCCCTAAAAATCAGTCAAGAATTTCACAAACAAAAGGGTGTAAAGTATGACACCATATACTAAAATATGTAGGCTAGAGGAGTAAAGAATGGGTTCAAATTTAAGTGGCCATCAGCTTAATACAGGCTGCTATATGCACAAAATATTTTACACAAACCTAATGGTAACCAGGAATCAAAAGCAGTAATAGATATGCAAAAAAATAAATAGGAAGTAACCAAGAATATCACCAAAGAAAGCCAGAAAACTGAGAGAAGAGAGTATGAGAAGAAAGTTATAGAGAAGAACAACAAACACAGCAAACAGGTAAAATGGCAATGAGAGCACACCTATTAATAATTACTTTGTAAATGGTCTAAATACTCCAATCAAAAGTCACAGGGTGATGGCAAAGATAAAAAGCAAGACCCATCTATATGCTGTCCACAAGAGACTCATTTCAGGCCTGAAGACATGCAGATTGAAAGTGAGGGGATGGAGAAAATTTTATCATGCAAATGGATGTGAGAAGAAGGTTGGAATAGCAATACTTATATCAGACGAAATAGACTGTAAAACAAAGGCTGTAACAAGAAACAAAGGGCACAATCACAAAGGAACAATCCAACAAGAAGCTATAACAATGCAAATATTTATGCACCAAACATCAAAGCACTCAAATACATAAAGTAGCTAATAACACACATAAAAGAACTAATAGATACAATACAATAACACAATAATAATACCATGATACAATAATAGTAGGGGACTTCAACAGTATGTTTACCTCAATGGCTAGATCATCCAAACAGAAAATAAGGAAACGGTGGCTTTCATGACACATTGGATGAGATGAATTTAACAGAGATATCAGAACATTCTGTCCTACAACAGCAGAATACACATTTTTTTCAAGCGCACGTTGAATATTCTCCAGAATAGACCGTATGTTATGCCACAAAACAAGTCTCAACAAATTCAAAAAGATCGAAGTCATACCATGCATCTTTTCTGATCACAATGCTGTGAAACTAGAAATCAACCACAAGAAAAAAAACCTGGAAAGAACATAAATACATGGAAGTTAAATAACATACTAAACTATAAAAGAACCAACTAAGATACCACACAGGAAATCAAAAAATATATGGAGACAAATGAAAATGAAAACACAATGGTTCAAACCTTTGAGATGCAGCAAAAGTGGCTCAAAAAGAAAAGTTTATAGCAATATACGCCTATCTCAAGAAGTAAGAAAAAAATCTCAAAAACCTAATTTGAATCGAAATAAGAATAAGTAAATCATAAACCTAGTGGAAGGAAGAAAATAATAAAGATTAGAGCAGAAATAAACAAAATAGAAACTTAAAAAAATAGAGACTGAGTCTTTGAAAAGATCAATAAAATTGATAAACCTTCAGCCGACTCAAAAAAAGAAGACTCAAATAAACAAAACCAGGAAAGCAAGAGGAGAAATAACAACTTACACTACAGAAATACAAATTATAAAAGAATATTATGAAAAATTACCTAAAAGAAATGGAAAAACTTTTGAAACATATAAAGTACCAAAACTGAAACTGGAGGAAATGGAAAATTTGAACAGATAAATTACCAGCAATGAAATTGAATCAATAATCAAAAAATCCCAGCAAACAAAAGTCCAGGACTTCACAGGTCAATTTTACCAAACAATTAAAGAAGAGTTAACCTAGAAATAATAAGCACATGATTCAATCACTCTTTGACAAAAAAGACAAAAATATGCATTGGGAAAAAGTGGGGAAAACCTCACCAACGGGGCTGGGAAAACTGGAAAGCTACATGCAAATCACTTTCTTACCAAACACAAAATTAAACTCAAAATAGATTAAAGACTTAATGTGAGACCTAAAGCCATAAAATTCCTAGAAGTGAGAACAGAAATAATTTCTTGGACATTGGCTGTAGCTACATTTCTCTAGATATGTCTCCTCAGACAAGGAACAAAAGCAAAAACAAACTATTGGAACTTCATCAAGATAAAAAGCTTCTACACAGCAAAGGACATAATCAATAAAACTAAAAAGACAATCTATTGAGTGGGAGAAGATATTTTTAAATGATATATCTGATAATGGGTTAGTGTCCAAAATCTATAAAGAACTTAACACCCAAACTCAAAATCCAAAAACAGAGAGGCCAGTTTAAAAATGTTCAAAGACATCAATGCACATTTCTCCAAAGAAGACACAGATGGCCATTGGATACATGAAGAGATGCTCAATATCACTCATCATTAAGGAAATGAAAATCAAAACTACAATGAGATGTCATCTCACACCTGTCAGGATGGCTAAAATAAAAAAAACCAAAGAAACAATAAGTACCGGCAAGAAGGTGCAGAAAAAGGGACCTTTGTGCACTGTTGGTAGAAAGGCAAAATGGTACAGCCACTGTTGAAGATAGTATATATGGAGGTTGCTTTAAAAAAATTAAAAATAGCAGGTGCATGAGTGGTGCAGTCAGTCAATTCGATTTCAGCTTGGGTGATGTTCCTAGGGTTATGAGATTGAGCCCTGCACATTTTGTACAGATACAGAGCCTGCTTGGGATTCTCTCTCTCCCTCCCTATGTCTCTCTCTCTCCCTCTCTCTCTCCCTCTCTCTCCTTCTGCTCTTCCCCTCACCTCTAAAAAAATAGAACTACCATATGATCCATTAATTCCAGTGCTGGACATTGACCTAAAGAATATGAAAATACTAATTTAAAAAGATATATTCACCCTTATGTTTTCGCAGCATTATTTACAATAGCCAAAATGTAGAAGCAGCCTGTGTCCATGGTTAAATGAATAGATAAAGACGTGAGTGTGTGTGTGTGTGTGTGTGTGTGTGTGTGTTTACTTAACCATAAAAAAGAATAAAATCTTGCCATTTTCATTAATATGGATGAGTCTAGAGGGTATAATGCTAATTAAAATAAGTCAGAGAAAGACAAATACCATTTCATCTCACTCTCCCATGTGGAATTTAAGCAACAAAACCAATGAACAAAGAAAGAAAAAAGACAAACCAAAAAACAGACTCTTAATTATACATACATAACAAAGTGATGGGTACCAGAGGGGAGGTGTGTGTGGGATGATTTGAAATAGGTGAAGGGGATCAAGAGTACATTTATTATGATGAACACTGAGTAATGTATACAATTGTTGAATCAGTATATTGTACACCCGAAACTAATACAACATTGTATGTTAATTATACTGGATTAAAAAATTTTAAAGTATACCTACAGGCAATTAAAAAAAAAACAAAGAAAAAAAGGAAAAAAAAAAGAACCACTTGCAACCAATATTCTTGAATGTTAAGGAAAGACTAGGGAACTATTCCAAATTAAAGAAGACTAAAACATGGTAATTAAAGTAACATGTAATTCTAAATTGTATCTTTTTTTCCATAAAGAAAATTTTTAGACAATTGGTGAAACTTAAATAGGATTGGAGAAGTACATACTAATAATGTACAATGTTAATGTCCTGATAATAATGGTTATATCATACTTATCTAGTAGAATATAGTTTTTGTTATAAACACATACTACTCTATTGAGTAGCAGATGGAGGATCAAATAGTGCAGTAATAAAAGATCTTCATCGGGTATTTGTTGTTCTTTTTTTTATGTTTATATTGTTTCAAAATTTAAAAATAGGGAAACACTTAAGTACTGCCGTACACCTCCAGTTTGGGGAGTATGTCATAAGTTAATGAAATCCTAACATTGACTAGGAAGCAAGAGAGAGGCTTCTTTCTGGGGTAAACCCTTTTGCATGTAGAATTGGTTGTATTGTCCCAGGGCAGTGAAATATCTGAAATTCTTGTTGGCATCAAGTATAGAGTTTAAACTAGTCCTACTTCCCTTTTGGGGGGAATATCTGTGCTATTTTGTAGTTAAATTAAGTATTTTAAAATTTATTTATTTGTTTTTGAGAGAGAGAGAGAGAGAGAGAGAGAGAGAGAGAGAGAGAGTGAGTAGGGGAGCAGCAGAGAGAGAGGGAGAGACAGGATCCCAAGTAGAATCCACACTGTGATCAATCATGAGAACATGACCTGTGCCAAAATCAAGAGTGGGATGCCTAGCCAACTTAGTCACCCAGGTGTCCCAAACAAATTCAGTTCTGTGCTTAAAGCAATTCACAGTTTTTATTTCCTTCCTTCTTGTTTTGGTTGTTATTGTTTTTGTTTTATTTTTCACATACCTGGTATTCCTGACACTAGTCTCAGGGGACATTTTTTTGGTAATTTTAATTAATCCCCTGTGTCTCCTATGAGCAAAATGGTAAAACTGTGTTTTTGTTAGTGCATAATTTGAAGCCAGTATTTTTTGTTACAAAATTCAGGTTCCTTTCAAATGAGAAATTTCCCAAAACAACTTTTCATTTAGAGTATTACATGTTCATCTAGAATTTTATGGAGATATTCTTCATTTTAATGTATAAGAAATGAAGATAGAATATGAATCTCATCTGGCTTGAAAGAGGATTCTAACTGAATTATTTGTAATATCGGGGGCCTATCATTTTAATGAGTGTGAGTGAAAGTGGAAGTTATTAACAGATGCAGATAATTTACAGAATGCATATCTGTTTTAGAATCTTTCTCCAGAAAAACTTTAGAATTAAGTTTCCTAATAAAACATTGAATTTTTATAATATTGTAAGGGGAAAAATATTCATCATTTATTTTTATCCCTGTCTCTACCATATTCACACAGGGAGAAAATTATATCAATATATTCCAGATATGGTAAGTCACTTATAATTAGCAATAAATATCTTGATCATATATGAAAGCAATTCTGCAAGTATAAGTCAGGTAAAATCCATTGACTTTTGAACCGTAATATAGTTTTCCTTTTTTATGCAGATGTAATCGTTAAAACTTCCTGATTAAATGCAACTGATATGAGAAGACTGATGAGTTTGAAATCAAAGAAAAATGATAATTAAGTGAAATGAGATAAAGGAACAATGGGGAAGTACTGCATCAGGACAAAATAATTAATGGTATATTTCAGAATATTTCAATCATAGAAAAATATGTAATTGTCATTATTTCTGTATTTCACATATTTTTAATTGTTTTAGTGAGCTAAGGACTTTTGAATAAGCACTGTAAGCTGACATTGGTACAATTTTCTAGATGGTATAAGCATTGTTTCAATTATTTATAAGATATACACGGAAAATACATTTTAAGTCACACTTATGTTTATTTAGAACATTTAGGGGAGCCTGGGTGTCTCAGTCGGTTAAGCCTCACTTCGGCTCAGGTCAGATATCAAGTTCGTGGGTTCGAGCCCCACTTCAGGCTCTGTGCTGACAGCTAGCTCAGAGCCTGGAGCCTGCTTCAGATTCTGTGTCTCCTTCTCTCCGTGCCCCTCCCTCTCTCATGCTCTGTCTCTCTCTGTATCAAAAAAAAAAATACAACATTAAAAATATTTGGAACATTTAAACATAATTCAGCTCATTTGGAGATGATTAGCTCAATTTTAAATTATCTTTCGAGTGCAAACAGAGGGAAAATTCAGTACTGTTGTTAACATAACTGTGGCATAAATGGAACAATCAGAGGCTGCATAGGTTGATCTATGCTATAATTATAAGTGTCTTCTTAAATTGGATCACCTTTTTAAATTTATTTACATTTCTGACTATTTTTAACTTTCCTTTTGTAGTTTTTTTTTTTTTTTAATCTTATTTCCGCTTTTGAAGTCGTTTTCCTGTGTCTATGTAATAGAACTCAAATCTGAGGAATCAGTCAGGAGAGATGGAATTCATTCTCTTAGGAATGACCGATGGCCCACAACTGCAAATTGTGATTTTTGTATTTCTCTTTCTAAATTATGCGTTGAGTGTAATGGGGGAACATATCCATCATTCTTCTTACCTTGCTAGATCCCCGCCTCAAGACTCCCATGTATTTTTTCATCCAAAATTTCTCCTTCTTGGAAGCTTCATTGACAACAGTCTATATTCCCAGATTCCTGTTAAGCATCGTGACTAAAAACAAAATGATTTCCTATGATAGTTGGGCATCTCAATGATTCTTTTTCCTCTTATTAGAAACTACAGAATTTTACCTACTGACTGCATGTCTTTTGAGCATTATGTAGCAATCGGCAGACCCCGATATTACCCAATCATTATGAACAATAAAGTGTGTTACCAACTTCTATTCAGTTCATAGACATTAGGCTTTCTATTTACATTTCCACCATTGGCCTGGGGACTGACATTGGAATTCTGTGCTTCCAGAGTAATTGACCATTTCATGTGTGACATTTCCCCTGTGCTGCAGCTTTCTTGCTCATATGTCCTAAAATGCACTAGGACTTTAGCTGGTACATCTATAGACCTAAAAATTTGAAGTGAATAAGAATCACATGCCTGGTTAGCTTTTTTAACAACAAAGTCAAAGTTCTCATCCCTAAAATCTCTTTTCAATTTGCCTGGATTACTATATAGAAATAAGGACTGTAGGTGATTCTGATGCAGGTGGCTCCAATGAGAGTTTTCTTTCTTTTTTTCTTTACGTTTATTTATTTTTGAGAGAGAGAGAGAGAGAGAGCGAGCGAGAGAGAGAGAGAGAGAGAGAGAGAGAGAGAGCGCAAGCAGAGGAGGGGCAGAGAGACAGGGAGACAGAGGATCTAAAGCAGGCTCCCTGCTGATAGCAGAGAGCTGGGGCTTGATTCCACAAACCCTGAGATCATGACCTGAGCTGAAGCTGGATTTCTTAACTGATTGAGCCACCCAAGGGTACCAAGAGTTCTTTTTTAATATAAGAACCTATATGAATAGGTTTTCATTTTGTAAAGATTGCTATGTTAAACACATTTAAGATGGGTTTTTGGATGCTGAAGTCAGGAAGACAAGTTAGAGGGCTAACATTTAAAAGTAAATGAGTTTTTTGAGAGTTGAAATGCAATAGAGTCAATGAATCTGAAGCTCCAGGTGATGGTTTGAGAGGTATATAGGAAAACAAACTGAGCCAAACTGTTGAACATTTGGATGAAGGAAAAGAGATTTTTTACATCTTCTTTGGACTTTCCTTCTGCCCACTCCTGCATGTACTTACTCATATATTTAATCCTTCTAAAGAAGGGAGTATTACTGATACCCTGTCAGATTGAAAAAATGACCTTCAAAGAAATCCCTGAAATATATAGAGGTCCATCTTGGATATAATTTGCCATCAGAGAAATATGAGTGAAAAAATCATTAAGGGATTTAATGCTGTAACTACTATCCATGAGGCCCTGAAAGAAAAAATTAAGTTCAGGTTTGGGTTCTGATTTATCTTACTATTTTAAGCCAGCACTATTAACCATCTTCTTTTCTATGGCAATTAGAAGAGAATAAGTTCAAGTTATTATATTTAAGGTCCTCAAAGCATTCCAATAAGCTCTTTAAAAACTACCTAGACCCATATTAGATATGATTTGTGAGTATTTTTTTCATTCATTTGGTTGTTGTTTCAGTTTCTTGATATGGTACTTTGGATACAAAAGTTTTAATTTTGATAAAGTCAAATGTATCTATTTTTAAAATTTTTGTTAGTTGTGCTTTTAATGTCATATTGAAGAAATCGTTGCTTAATCTAAAGTGCAAAGATGTATATTTATTATCTATTCTTAGAAATTTATAATTTTAGATCTTACATGTAGGTCTTTGGTTTTTCTTGAGTTAATTTTTGTGTATGGTTTGAGGTACAGATTAAAGTCACCTTTTGCATAAAAATATTCATTTATTACAACATTATTTCTTGAAAATACTGTTATTTCTCCATTGAATAATCTTGGCACCCTCGTTAAAAATCAACTAACTATAAACATATGGATCTATTATAAGATTCTCAGTTCTAGTCCTTGGAGCTATGTTCAATTGCTCTTCCAGGATCTCTCTTGATCGGCGTAGTTTTATATTAAGTTTTGAAATTGTAAAGTTGACTCTTTCAATTTTGTTCCTCTTTTTAAATATTGTTTTGACTATTCAGGGTCCTTTGCAATTCCAGATGAATTATAGGAGTAGGTTGCCCATATATGCAAAAAGAGCAATTGAAATTTTAATGAAGATTACACTGATTCTGTAGATCAGTTTGGGAAATATTATCATCTTAATGAACAATATCAAGTTTACTATCCAATAACATGGGATGCCTTTATTTATTGTACAAGTGTTGCACTTCCTTGGTTAAATTCACATAAACTAACTCCTACAACTAAACAAAAAAAGACCCAAAACTCAACAAAATATAGGCAAAGGACTTTGAGTAGTGATTTTGTCAAAGAAGATATACAAATGGACAAATGACATGAAAAGATGCTCAAGAACAGTGGTACTAGGAAAATGCAACCACAGTGACATACACTTTACAGTCACTAGGACAGTTATAATGTTTGTGTGTGTGTGTGCGTGTGTGCATATATGTTGGCTATATATATTACAAAAAATATCAGTGTTATTTACAGAATGAAAAGTAATGATGTACAGAAATTGGAACCCTCATACATTGCTGGTGGGAGTGTAAACTATGCAGCCACTCAGAAAAGTCTGGCAGCTCACCAAAAGTTGCCTGTAGTTACCATAGAACCCAGAAATTCTACTTCTAGGAAATGAAAACATACGTTCACACAAAAACTTTTACACACATTTTTATTGTAGCACCATGAATAAGAGCCTAAAAACAACCCAAATAACCTTGAAATGATGAATGGATTTAAAAATGTGGTAAAAGTATATCTTATTTAATTGTGCTTTGCTTTATTATACTTAGCATATACTGCATTTCTTACAAATTGAAGGTGTGGCAATCCTGCATCAAGCAAATCTAGTTGCCATTTTTTCAACAGTGTTGCTCATCTCTGTATCACACTGTGACAATTCTCACAATATTTCAAGCTTTCTCGTTATCATAACTGTATTTGTTATGGTGATCTGTGATCTTTTTAATTTTTTTATTAATAATTAACAAGTTGGTTTCCATATAACAGCCAGTGCTCTTCCCCACAAGTGCCCCTCTCCATGACCATCAGCCCCCTTCATCTTCCCCCCTCCTTCTTCAGCCCTCAGTATCTTCTCAGCATTCAAGGTTCTCTCATGATTTGCCTCACTCCTTCTCCCCATCTCTTTTTCCCCACTTTTCCCCTTCCCATGGTCTCCTGTTAGGTTTCTCCTGTTAGACCTATGAGTGCAAACATATGGTATCTATCCTTCTGTGCCTGACAAATTTCGCTTAGCATGACTCCCTCTAGGTCCATCCACTTTGCTACAAATGGCCGGATTTCATTCTTTCTCATTGCCTTGTAGTATTCCATTGTATATCTATACCACATCTTCTTGATCCATTCATAAGTTAATGGACATTTAGGCTCTTTCCATGATTTGGCTATTGCTGAAAGTGCTGCTATGAACATTGGGGTACATGTACTCCTATGCATCAGCACTTCTGTACTTCTTGGGGAGATCCCCAGCAGTATTATTGCTGGATCATATGGGAGTTCTACTGATAATTTTTGAGGAACCTCCACACTGTTTTCCAGAGCGCTGCACCAGTTTCCATTCCCACCAATAGCAGAGGAAGGTGCCCGTTTCTCCACATCCTTGCTAGCATCTATAGTCTCTTGATTTGCTCATTTTAGCAACTCTGACTGGTGAGGAGGTATCTTACTGTGGTTTTGATTTGTATTTCCCTGATGCTGCGTGACACTGAGAATCGTTTCTTGTGCCTGTTAGCCATCTGGATGTCCTCTTTGGAGAAGTGTCTGTTAAAGTCTTCTGCCCATTTCTTCACTGGATTATTCATTTTTTGGGTATGGAGTTTGGTGAGTTCCTTGTAGATTGTGGATACTAGCCCTTTAACCAATATGCCACTTGCAACTATCTTTTCCCAATCTGTTGGTTGCCTACTAGTTTTTTTGATTGTTTCCTCTGCAGTTCAGAAGCTTTTAATCTTGATGAGGTCCCAATAGTTCATTTTTGTTTTTGATTCCCTTGCCTTTGGGGATGTGTGGAGTAGGAAATTGCTGCGGTTGAGGTCAAGGAGGCTATTTCCTGCTTTCTCTTCTAGGGTTTTTATGGTTTCCTGTCCACATTCAGGTACTTCAGCCATTTTGAGTTTATTTTTGTGTATGGTGTGAGAAAGTGGTCTATTTTCATTCTTCTGCATGTTGCTGTCTAGTTTTCCTGGCACCACCTGCTAAAGAGGCTGTCTTTTTATCCATTGGATATGTTACTATTGTTATAGAACAACATAAACAATGCCCATATAAGACAACAAACGTAATCCATAAATGTGTGCATTCTGACTGCTCCATTGGCCAACCATTCTCCTCCCTCTCTCTCTCTTTCTCTCTCTCTCTCTCTCTCTCTCTCTCTCTCCCTCTCTTCTGGCCTCTCTATTCCTTGACACACACCACTATTAAAATGAGGCTAACTAATGACCCTACAGTGGTCTCTTAAGTTTTCAAGTGAAAGGAAAACATCACATGGCTCTCACTTTAAATCAAAAGCTAGAAATGACTAAGCTTAATGAGGAAGACATGTCAAAAGTCAGTATAGGCCAAAAAGTAGTTCTCTTGGCCAGTGAGTCAAGCTGTGAATTCAAAGAAAAAGTTATTGAAGGAAGTTAAAAGTGCTACTCCAATGAACACATGCATGATAAGAAAGTGAAACAGCCTTATTGATGACACGGAGAAAGTTGTAGTGGTCTGGATGGATCAAACCAGCCCCACATTCCCATAAGCCTAATCCACAGCAAGGCCCTAATTTTCTTCAATTCTATGAAGACTGAGAGAAGTGAGGAAGCTGCAGAAAAAGAAAAAAAAAAAACCAACAGTCTGAAGCTAACAGAGATTGGTTCAAGAGGTTTTTTTTTAAATTTTTGCTGTTTTTGTAGTTTTTTAATTCAAATTAGCTAATATACAGTGTAATAATTGGTTTCAGCAGTAGAACTCAGTGATTCATCACTTACATATAACACCCAGGGTTCATCACAAGTGTCCTCCTTAATGCCCATCACCCATTAGTTCATCCCCCAACCAACTCCCCTCTGGCAACCCCAAGTTTGTTCTCTGTATTTGAGTCTTATGGTTTGCCTCCATCTCTGATTTAATGTGATTTTTCCTTCCCTTCCCCATGTTCATCTGTGGTGTTTCCAAAATTCCACATATGAGTGGAATCATATATTTGTCTTTCTCTGCCTGACTTATTTTGTGTAGCATAATATGCTCTAGTTCCATCCACATTGTTGCAAATGGCAAGATTTCATTCTTTTTCATCGCTAAATACTATCCATTGTACACATATATACCAATTGCACTACTTGGTATTTATCCAAAGACTCATGAGGTTTAAGGAAAGAAGCCATCTTCATAACATAAAATTACAAAGTGAAGCAGCAAGTACTCATGTAGTAGCTGCAGCAAGTTTTCCAGATGATCTAGTTGAGATAATTAATGAAGGTAGCTAAACACCAATTTTTTCAATGTTGATGAAAAAGACTTAGTGTGGGAAAGGTGGCATATAGAACTTCTATAGTGAGAGAAGAGTAGGCAATGCCTGGCTTCAATGCTCCAAAGGATAGGTTGAATCTCCTGTTAGGGCAAATGCAACTAGTAACTCTAAATTGAAACCAATGCTCATTCTGAAAATCCTAGGGCTCTTAAGAATTATGCTAATTGGGGTGTTGGGGTGGCTCAGTTGGTTAAGCGTCTGACTTCAGCTCAGTTCATGATCTTATGGCTCATGGGTTCAAGCTGACAGCTCAGAGCCTGGAGCCTGCTTGGGATTCTGTGTCTCCCTCTCTTTCTGCTCCTCCCCTGCTTATGCTCTGTCTCTCTCAGTCTCTCAAAAATAAATAAATATTTAAAAAAAAGAATTATGCTAAATTGGAGTGTCTGGGTGACTCAGTCAGTTAAGCATCCAACTTCAGCGGAGGTCATGGTCTCATAGCCTGTGAATGTGAGCCCCATGTCAGACTCTGTGCTGATAGCTCAGAGCCTGGAGCCTGCTTCAGATTCTGTGTCTCCCACTCTCTCTAACTCTCTGTTCCTCCTCAATTCAGGCTGTCTCTTCTCTGTCAAAAATAAATACAAACATAAAATTATTTAACAAAAAAAAGAACTAGGGGCACCTAGGTGGCTCAGTAGGTTAAGTGTCTGACTTCAGCTCAGGTCATGATCTCATAGTCAGCGAGTTTGAGCCAAGCATTGGGTTCTGTGCTGCCAGCACAGAGCTTGCATTGGATTCTGTCTCCTTCCCCCACCCCCTCATTCCTTTACTTTTAGCAGAGGCTATATAGCAATCAAAACTGCATATTCTCTGTGTAAAAGGCTTTTACATAATAGATAAAGCAAGGGTGAATGAATGACAAAAAGTAGCCTGAAGTAGCTTATGAATGCATTGCTTACCATATTTTAAGCAAATTAAGAAAATCTGGGATTATATTTTGGTCTAGGACCATTAGACATATCAGAAATTAAGTATGTTCTGTATTTGTCAATAAATGTATTTTTATCTTTCTCCCATTAATAAGGTTATTTTTTGAAGTACATTGCAGGGATCTCCAAATTATTTTACATATTTACTATGCTTATTTAGTCTTATAGAAAGAAGACCATGAAATATTTTGTCATAAAAAACTGCTCTTTGAGTTTCTTCTTATACTCGACAAGTTTAAGACTGCAAAGACAAAGTGAATATAGTTACAAAACAAAACTAATTGTTAATTAAAATGAGGAACATAGAAATTATATAAAGGGATCAATAAGTAGTAAAGACTATATTTCTGATATAGTTCTATCTAAGTAAGTATGGATATCACTGGCTTCAAGTTATTTTTCCCCATAAATTTTGAACTTGACTCTTATTACAACCAAGACAATTCTAGTCCTATATTTCTGTGATTACAAACATATTTATTTGCTGAGCTTTTTAAAAAGAATATATATTAAGAATAAAAATAATGATAGCTATTATTAATTAACTTCAGGAATTGTGTTTGAGTCACCAGTTTCCATCAAAGCATTACAACAAAATAAGGTTTATATATGGCATCAAACTTAAACTCAATATTAGATATTTCTGTCCTAAAAATATGCAATCCTGGAACCTGGAAAACACTGTCTCAACACCTAAATTACAGATATAATTACTAAATGATGTTGTAGAAATATATAATTAAGAGATGTATTGCACATATAGAAAACTTGGTTGCAGGTATAGATGCTATATAAAGTCACTAATAGGGGACTTTTAATATAGACCTATGAATATTTTTTTTCAACAGAGGATGTGCAAAATATTTCTGCTTTAATAGGATTGAGTGGATATTGTAAAAATGCAAACAGGACAAAGTTCCATTGGCTTGATTTCATGGAGTTAATGTGAACGTTTAATCTTCAATTCCTTTAATATTCACATATTCTTTGTTGTGTTTGTTTTTCAACAGTAGGTTTTGCTTAAAGAAATTAAAATTCAGTATGAAAAAACATATAATGATTATAGAATTAGTTCTCTTGGGCATCTCAGATGACCCAAAGCTATAATCTTTATCTTCAACCTATAATTTTTATCTTCTGTTTATGGCTTATGAATTGTCACGAGAAACCTAACCATCATCATCCTCACCTTGACAGAATGTCATCTCAAGACTCCTATGTATTACTTCATGTAGAATTTCTCCTTCTTAGAATTACATTCATCAATGTGTCTATCCCCAGATTTGGGGGGACATTCATTACTAAAATCAAGACCATTTCCTGTAACAATTGTTTAGCTCAACTATTTTTCTTCATCTTCATGGGTGTGTCTGAGTTTCTACTTCTCACTGCCATGTCTTTTGATCGCTACATTGCCATCTGCAAGCCTCTGCACTACACCACCATCATGAACAAGAAAATCTGCACCCTGCTTGTCTTTGGGTCATGGCTGGGAGGATTTCTGACCATTTCCCCACCACTCATGCTCATCCTCCAGCTAGATTTCTGTGCTTCCAAAGTAACTGATCATTTCCCTTGTGACTATTTCCCCAGCTTACAACTCTCATGCTCAGATGCATGGCTTTTAGAGATGATTGGCTTTGACTTTGCTTTTGTCACTCTGCTCTTCATGCTGGCATTAGTGATTCTTTCCTACATGTGCATCCTTAGCACCATTCTGAGAATCCCGTCTGCCAGTCAGAGGAAAAGGCTTTTTCTACGTGTTCCTCTCACTTGATTGTCATTTCCATCTCTTATGGGAGCTGTATATTCATGTATGTCAAGCCTTCAGCAAAAGAAAGAGCATCACTGACCAAAGGAGTAGCTATTCTCAACAATTCTGTCACCCCCATGTTGAACCCTTTTATTTATACCCTGAGGAACCAGCAAGTAAAACAAGCTCTCAAAAATTTGCTTCATAAAGGACTACTTTGGAGAACCTTCTGAAAGTATGTATTAACATGAAAGGATGTTATTTGGAAGATCCAACAAAAGAAAAATAAAGTGTAGATTTCTACAGTATGCTACCTTATCCATCTCACAGGTACTTGCAAAGCTGAGCACATTGCTTAAGCTTTCTTTCATACTGAAAGGAACAATGTTGTGTCTTTCTTTCAAACACTCTGTTGGTTCCATTTCCTCATTGATTTGCAATTCTAAATAGAAACTCCGTGGCTATAAAACATAAATCATTTCCCTAACTGTTCCAAGTAATAAAAAGATTTTAAAAACACTTGAGTAAACACCCCTTTAACTGATTTATCTTTAAATTTTATGTCCTATTACCAATATCACAATTTCTTTCTTTTTTACATTTTCTTCTTTAAAGATATAAATAATATGAAATAAATTATCTAACAATTATATTTATTGCACTATGTCTGTAGTATCTGTCTAGTTGTTCCCATTCAGCTAATCGAATTGAATGCTTATTTTACTGGTTATACGTTATTTGAAAGTCCTATATCTTTTGCTTTCTAGTTATGCTCAAGGCATGTGTTATGTTTTTTAACTATACTTCCCTTGTTTATCTCTATTATATTTAAAAATATGTAGCAGATGAATATTTAAAGAGCCACTATTATATCTATGTCACATGAAGGTTCAATAGGAATTTCTTGAATAACAATATCTGTTCTATAGCGAGCAATTATTCTGTGCCATATGCTTAACTAGGTAAGTCCTAAATATTTAATCAGCATAGTTACATGACAACATAGACGAAATATATTTTTCTTATAAGTTTGCAAACTGATATTCAGACAAGTTGAATAAGTTGACTTAAATCTTCAGGTATGACAGACAATGGGATTCTTTTACTTAAAAAACAAAACAAAGACAAAAACTTGTGTTTATTTCATACATATTTAAGAATCTGTGGGGACTTGCAAATATCTGTAGCTTTTATTGAGGACATACACAATTTTATTGGTGTTTTACACTCACATTAAATCACCTGGGAATGATTATATTTTCATAGTCTCATAGGAAAGTAGTAACTCCTAATATTAAACTTGGCACATAAATTAGACTTGTAATCAATCAAAAGAAGAAACCCTTCAACTGCCATTACTGGTGAGCTGCCATTACTGGTGAGCAACAAAGGGAGAAGGAAAACGTGTATCAAGTATCAGCCATATTATAATACCAAAAATTATTATTGGAAGGCAGACTAAAATATGGAGCACAGAATAGACTTAGTACTATATAGTAGATGAGCAGCTTTTTGAAATTGTCATGGGTAGAGATGCATTCAATAGGGCTATGTGTTATGAGCCAGGTTGTTAATCTCTGAAACATATTGTCAGGGGAAACGAACTTTACCCTTAGTGTGGTTGTTTGCTTGCTTTTTGCTTTTTCTTCCCCCGTCTCATCAGACACAGTCCCACAGCTTCCTTTTCTAATTTCAATACCAAAGTGATTATGTTTTATATTCCTTAGTGCTTTGTTTATAGTTCTATTCTAGCAATTTGGATTCACTGAATTATCCCCCTTGAGGCAGCAGTGAAGACAATAAGTAAACCATTAGGTAGCAGTAGTAGAATCTATGTAGCAGCAGTACTAGATGGTTTTAAAACATTTTCCGTTTTCCCCCTTTTATAGACGCATTCTTTTCTCATTCAAAGAAATATATTCTCTCTAGATAAAATAAAAATTTAAGACAAAAATATTAACACAGAAAGCCAAGGGGTTCACTGAGAGGACATATGTCCGGGAATACTGGTTTCCTTGGATTACAACAATAGCAATTGCTAGTAATTTTGTATCCAGCCATTCTGCAAGTTAGTGAGCCTGTTATGAAAATTAGAGGTAAGTAGGACATAAAGAGGCAATGGAATTCTCCAAAATCATATCATTGATTCATCACTTATCAGCTCAATTTTTCATTAGATTAAATAGGGTATATTAGAGTTTTATTTTGCAACTGCATATGTTTTTAGAAATGTACAGAAATGTTAGTATGTTTTGCTTAATGACATCAACTTATTCATTCTCTATGAAATAAAAAGCAGGAAATTACCATCTCTTTGCTTGTATTTATAATTGAATATAGGTTATATCATCCTTTCTTTAAGAGAACAGACTTTAATTTTAGAAAGTCTGTGATTATATTGATCGTTTGTCGCTATATATCTATGGTACAAAACCACAGTGATCCCGGTGCTTCATTTGGGAATAAAGATAAAAGTTCCAAAGGTGTGTCTTAAAAGCTAAGTGAGATACAATATAAAAGTCCTTAGAATTTATTTGGAATAAATAATGGCTTTGCTTAATCACAGTTGCTACGAATGTTTTGCCCACACTTGGAAATCAATTTCAACTAAGAGAAGATAAAGTAAATACGCCAGCTCTTCTTAAAGCATAGTAAGTGCCACGTGGTTTGTATAGCACTTGCACTCATGTTATTTCAATTAATTCCCAAAACGCCCTTGAAATTTCAAATCCATGGCAAAAGGAGAAAGCTGATGCTTAGTGAAATTGAAGAGCATCCAAAGTTACATATCCATTAAGTGGCACATTCATACATTTAAACCATGTTTCTTGAACTGCAAAGCCCATATCCACTCTGTGATAGGAATTTACCCGAGTGTCATAAATAAGCAATTAATAGTGTTTTGATACTGTAATCTTATTAACAGTTTATGCACTTTTCCTCTTTTCTTTGCTTATTGATTGATGTCTAAATAAAACACTGAACGTTTGAGGTTAGGAGTTGATATTTGGCACTGAGTCCTACAGGTACAATCCTTCCAGTGACTCACTTGAATCTCCAGGGGAGTCATTCATTTATTCAGTAGTCCAAGAGAAGTTCTTAGACAACACCTGTATCATGGCCCAAAGCCCAGCAAGATTGAACATAGCAAGTATATTTAGAGTAATTATGAAGCCAAACTAGGTGTTACCTACAACATTGAATTAAACAATTTTTCCCTAAAATATATCAGTGAAAACCTTGAATACTCTTTACTCATAAGGTAATGGGGAAAAAGAGTGATGTGACCATAAAGCACATTGCTTGGAAGCTATGATTCATGAAGATTCTCTAATGACCTCTGGTGAGGTTTAACTAAGAAGAGTGAGTTTAGTAAACATAGAAAAAGTTAAAACAATTCTACTCTCAAAGTTATTGATTTACTAGGGGATTTGTCCACAGTGTGCAACTAAGACAAAACAACAACAACAACAGCAACAACAACAACAACAACTAAATGCACCCCAAATAAAATGGAAATCAGTCTAAAGCTTTCAGTCTCTCAAAAGAACACGCTTTTGATCCTTAATGTGTCCTTTAAAACAAAGTCCCTTTTTCATCTTGGGTATTAAAGAAGTCATTACTATCTAGTTTACCAAAAGGCTCATTGTTTTTTAAAATTTATTTATTTAAATTCAAGTTAGCTAACATGTTAATCGGTCACTGTTAATATGAAGTTGCTGGAAACAATTTTGAAAGGTTTATGTAGGGGTACTTTCAGAGTGAAACCTTGAATGTGCTTTGTGGCCATCTTACTCAACAAATACCAAGTATTTTAGTTAACTTTCATTTTCAATAGAACAAAGAGTCTATTTTAAGAGTTCTGGAAGAGGTTCTGGATTTTGACAAAATGACTGGAAGATAATACATAGTTTAAACTAAACCATGTTCCTGCAGAGGGAAATATGGATCTGCATTCAGAAATATAAAAGATGAGTTAAAGGCTTAGAGATATCTTTCATCCTCTGCTTGATTACATCCTTGGGATGGCTTCAGGCTTGAGGAATTATATGTATCTTGTTAAACGCCTCCTCCCAGTTTATTTCTCCCAAAAGGCTGCAGAATGATTGAATAAATAACATCCATCAGGCTTAGATGATGTGGGAAAATGAATATAATCCATTGAATTTTCATTAACATCTTTACATAAATAGTATAATATATCTCCTACAAGTCTGATACTGGATCATGTCTGCCAATAGCTTCTTTAAGCATGTTCTCTGGTCCTACAAAACTGGTCTGTCCGTGTTAATTTTCAGTGATGTTCACATGAACCCTTCCTTACCTATAATAACTTCCTTCTTAGCTCTTCAGACATTACATCAAAGGTTTCATCAGTAACCAGAAAGTGTATATTGGTCATGGTGTTATCCTTAAGAAATGTCTTAAAATTGACAGAAAAACATAAGAGAAAAAAGAATTTGCAAATAGTTGAAATAAGGGTAAAAATATGTTGATACATTATTACGTATAGAATAATAATAATAGGTTTTTAAACCGAGATATCTAGTGCCAGTAAAATAGTGCAGAGATTTCAACCTTGTGGTTGAAACCAAATATTATTTATTTGATGAGAATGCATTTGGGGTCTTCCAGGTGTTATGAGAAACTAACGCTTTCAAAAAAGCAAACCCTCATGAAGGAAGAGTGATGTTACTGAGCAGAAATAAAGTTAATTGAAGCAATGAGTTCAAAAGAAATTTAATGAAAGTCATTTTAAAATAATGTTTTATGAAGTTTTCTTTTAAATTGTATATCAAAAATATTGGGGCTTCTTTTATATATCTTTGTTATAGGTTTACTCAGAATGGGGAATTTAGGCCTAGTAGATATATACATCTTGAAAAGTAGGTAAACTAAATTAAAAAAAAACACACACGAAAAGCACCTATTGCAAAACTAAGACCCAAACTATGTTATATGCAGCAAGGAATTTGAAACAAAAGAGAGAACTTCACCTGATGGGTGTGTTTGATTCAACAACAAACTCAACATCATTAAATAGTGAACTCAAAAAGTATTTATTTTAAGGCTTCTATGACTCTGCTAGGCACTGGATTGTGTTGCAATGGCTTTGAGGGTAAGATTCTGTCCTAACTTCCGGACATATACAATGTAGTGGAGGAGCTCACAGGAGGTTTCACCGTAGATGGTTGGTGTGCTGGAAAAAAAAAGACTAAGATGTTTACAATATCCCCCGTAGGTGAAATGAAATACTATTTGAACCAAATTCAGGATCTACACTTGGACCATTGTTAACCACTCTTTGAGATTTTCCTTGGGATTTCTCTTAGAGGTCTGGCAGGAGAACAACAAATAAGCAACTGAGGAATGAGAAACCACACGGAAACCACAGAGTTTATCCTCCTGGGATTGTCCGACGACCCCCAGCTTCAGGGGCTGATCTTCGTCTTCCTGCTCATCACCTACATGCTCAGCATCACTGGCAACCTGACCATCATCACCCTGACCCTGCTGGATTCCCACCTCCAGACCCCCATGTATTTCTTCCTCAGAAACTTCTCCTTACTAGAGGTTTCCTTCACAACTGTCAGCATACCCAAGTTCCTGGGCACCGTGATTACAGGAGATAAAACCATTTCCTTTAATGACTGCATTGCTCAGCTATTTTTTTTCATCCTCTTGGGAGTCACTGAATTTTACCTTCTGGCTGCCATGTCCTATGACCGTTACATCGCTATCTGCAAACCTCTGCATTACATGACCATCATGAATCACAGAGTCTGCATACTCCTTGTCTTTGCTTCATGGCTAATTTCATTTTTTATCATCCTCCCTGGACTCATTTTGGTCCCAAAACTTAATTACTGTAGGTCCAATATTATTGACCACTTTACCTGTGACTATTTTCCCCTGCTGCAACTTTCCTGTTCAGACACAAAAGTTCTAGAGATGCTGGGTTTTTCATGTGCTGTGTTCACTTTAATGTTCACCTTGGCCTTGATATTTCTGTCCTACACATATATCATCAGAACAATTTTAAGAATTCCTTCTACTAGTCAGAGGACAAAGGCCTTTTCCACATGTTCATCCCATATGATTGTCATCTCCATCTCCTATGGCAGCTGCATTTTCATGTATATTAAACCCTCAGCCAAAGACAGAGCATCTCTGAGCAAGGGCGTTGCTGTGCTAAACACCTCAGTGGCCCCCATGCTGAACCCCTTTATTTACAGCCTAAGGAATCAGCAAGTCAGGCGAGCCTTCATGGACAGGGCAAGGAAGATTGTATTTTTCTCAAGGAAATGAAAGGTGTCATGAATGAGACACCTATGCAGGGCAATTTAAAATACACAAACAGAAATTTAAGTAATTTCTACAAACAAAAATCGCCTTCCTGTCATTAGTCTTTGTCTGTTCATTCTCTCTTTGTTTCTAACAGCTTACAAGCACTATAATATATTTCCATTTCAACTGCAATGACTTCATATTTTCTGGTTCCCAGAGTTCTGAACGCTTGGTCAGTTGCAACCTCTTAAGCAACAATTGTTTTATAATGTAAGGTTTAGTTTGAGTTTTGTTTAAGAAAACCATTATTGCCAGGAATGGAAGAGGCCATGTACTATTGATATGATATTTTACTTACTATGTAGAGAAAATATAATTTTGTGATTTTCATTGTATTTGAGAGGAATTCCCACCACCATCGTTTTATTTTTTTATTATAAATTTCTTCAAATTCCATGATTTATTGAAAAATGAATGCTTTCATTCAAAAACCAAAAAACTTTCTCTCTTAAAAAGGTATGTCCATATAATTTATTTATTGATTAAAAAAGAGATTTTTAACAATATACTTGTGTAGGCATGATGCTGAATAGATTTCCTTATTTACAAATCCCATAATAACTCAGTAGATATTGGTACATATACAGGTAGATGCCTACATCCATAGAGACATATAGGCACAAATACTATAGAAAATAGTGAAGCAATAGCTCTTTTCAGTATATAAGATACGTTTAGTGTCTCTCATTCCATGGAATGTAAGGTCCACTTTCTGACTATGCTGAAATATATATGTATAGCTCCTTCTCTCATTTTGGATAAGTTTGAAAAAGTCATGTATCTAAATTATTTTTTATTTTTTTAATGTTTATTTATAAGAGAGGGAAAGCACACACATGAGAGAGAGAGAGAGAGAGAGAGAGAGAGAGAGAGAGAGAGAGAGAGAGAGAGAGAGAGAGAGAGAGAGAGAGAGAGAGAGAGAGAGAGAGAGAGAGAGAGTGTTAGGGAGGGAAGGGCAGAGAGAGAGGGAGATACAGAATTCAAACAGGTTCCAAGCTCTGAGCTATCAGCACAGGCCCAACAGAGGCTCAATCTCATAGACCAGATCATGACCTGAGCCGAAGTCAGACAACCAACTGAGCCACCCAGGTGCCCTGTATCTAATTATTTAATACCTAAACAAAATCATTTAAGTTTTGTAGAAACTTTGTAAAAGCTCAAGAGTAGAATGAAATTTTCCATTTCATATAAAGTTAGAATCTCACACTTTAAATTACTCTTTCATCATTCTACTTAAGGTATTAAGTGTCTATAGTATTAGGCTCTTAATACCTTAAGTTATGTGTGTGAGAAAGTGATGTAAGAATTATGGATCTGTATATGCAATTTATTCATGTGAGAATTATAGCACAGGATTTATGGAGAGAAAACAAAAGAAATAATAAAAAAACTGAAGGAGACTCAAAATGTAAGGGAAAACTTATGCATGGTTTCTCAATTTCATCTTATCTGATGAATAATTTTATGTTAATAAGGCAAATTTTGACAAGTATATGCTTTCTAAAACCTCTCAACATATACTTCCCTACTGAGAAGTCAGCTGTCAGATAAATTTGGCATCTATACTGTACTATAGGGATGGAAATGCACCTGTCAAGCATAGAGCATAATTATTTATCAATAAATTGTAGTGATTGTTATTAATATTGGTTTCTTTCTCTAACTGCTATCTTTGGGAATCAATACATATTATAAAGTGGTGAGAATATTTAACACACGATCTCTCCACCTATATATATATTAATATAGTTTATTGTCAAGTTGGTTTCCATATAACACCCAGTGCTCACCCCAACAAGTGCCCGCCTCTATGCCCAGTTTTAAGAGTACAACAAAGTATCATTAATGATACTATAGGCAAAATGTACTAGAGGAAATAATATTCTTCAACAATATCAATCTTCAACATCTTTAGCATTATTCCTCTAACAGAACTGAATTTTTTTTAAATGTTTATTTTTGAGAGAGAGAGACAGAGACAGAGACAGAGCACGAACAGTGAGGGGCAGAGACAGAGGGAAACACAGAATCCAAAGCAGGCTCCAGGCTCTGAGCTGTCAGCACAGGGCCTGATGTGGGACTCAACCTCATGGACTACAAGGTCATGACCTGAGCTGAAGTCAGAGGCTTAACCAACTGAGTCTTCCAGGTGCCCTCCAGACTGAACTTTATACCAGGTATTATCAATTCGACATTGCTCACCCGAATCTGTCCCGTGGGGGTCTCCATCTATCTACCATTTTTATAATTCGACCAATTTTAACACCTCATAAAAATGAATTTATTCATTTTTTGTTCTTCTGTGATGTGACTGACTTATTTCATCTAACCTAATTTTGTTCAGATTCATCAATACTGTCACATATCATTAAAAAAAGAGAAAACAAAGGGAGAGAAATGAACTGGCACACAGCAATCAGGGTTCATCCTGTGGAGCCTTTCTGGTGATCCTGATCTGCTTGTGATTTTCCTTTTTATTCATCACATACATATTCTGTGTCACTGGAAACCTGACTAATCATCACTCTAGCTGGTAGACATCCATCTATAGATGCCTATCGATTTCTTACCTGGAACTTTTCTTTCTTAGAACTCTACTTTACAAATATATATATATTCCTAGGTTTCTGGGAGCAATCACCAAAAACCAAATAATTTCTCATCATAGTTGTATAGGCCAACAATTCTTTCTATTTTGACGGAGGTTACTGAACTTTCCACGCTAACTGCCATCTGTTTGACCATTGTGTTGCCATTTGTAAACACCCTCATTACACAGCCATCACAAACAGGACCAACCCGTTTGTGGGCTATGTGTTGCTGGGCATGTTTCTGATCATTTTCCTACCCTTTATGCTTCTGTTCCAGCCAGATAACTCTGCTTCTAATATCATTGATCACTTTGCATGTGACTATCTTTCCCTTGTACAACCATATTCTCAGATGCAAGGTTCCTAGAAGTAATAGCCTTTTACTTTGTTTTGATTACTTTGCTATTCGCTTTGGCATTTGTGATTTTGTTCTACATGTATGTTGCATCTGTCAGTCTGAGAAGAAAAAGTTTTTCTCCTCTTGTATTTCTCACGTGATTGCCATTTCCAGTTACATTTACACTAATTACTCTGCAAGGGGGGAAAGCCATCATTGACAAAAGTAGTGGTGATTTCAATAACTCTACTGTCTCCATGTGAACTCTTTGACTTACCCACTGAGGAATCAGAAAATACACAAACCTTCAAAGATTTGGTCCTTAAATTTTGTTTCATACAAACAAATCAAAGTTTTGATTAATATGAATTAATGTTATCATGAAGATTTAATGAGAGAAAACTGAAATTTTAACTTTCTAATTTCCACACTCTTCCTATATTGATTTCATAGCTATAGGAAATCCTGGGTTCAGTAGCTAAACATTGCAAGTTCTCTGTAAGTGATTTATAAAACCAGTGGTAAAGGAACACAAATAATTTTGTTTACCATTTAAGTAATAAAAATATTCAACCAAAAACTCAAATCCAAAAGATATTTGCATGCCTGCATTTTTTTGTGGTATTATTCAATGAAACATTACTCAGCTATAAAACAGGATGGGATCCTGCCCTTTACAACAGCATCAAGGACATAGAGGAGATTAAGCTAGGTAAAACGTCCCAGAGAAAGACAAATACCACCTATTTCGCTTATATATAGTATCTAAGAAACCAAAATTAACAAACAAGCAATCAAAGCAGACACAGACTCATTAATACAGTGAATTAATTGATGGTTCACAGATGGCAGGGTTTGAGGTGATGGGCGAAATAAGTGAAGGTCAGTGGGAGATACAGGCCTATAGTTATGGAATAAATAGGTCATGAGAATAAAAGGTACAGACTAAGAAATATAGTCAACGCTGTCACAAATGTGTCGTATTGCGACAAGTGGCAGCTACTCTTATGATGACCACAGCACAGTGTGTACACTTGCTGAACTGCAATGTCATACACCTTAAAGTCATGTAACATTGTGTGTCAGCAATTCTCAAATAAAAATGGGAAACAAAGAAATAAATTAACAAATGAAGTATCATTGATAAATGAGTAGAAGTGAACTGAGATGCCAATGTTTTCCCTATTTCCAGCAAGGGAAAGATCATTTGTGAATGGGACTACCCTAAAGGAGAAGAAAAAGTAAGATGATTCAAGCAAGTGAACAAATAAAACCCAGGTATTCAGAAATAGAAAAAGTGAAGGTGGATGGTATATAGTGAGTTTGAAATTCCAGAAAAAGGTCAAATATAACTGCACCTTGGCCCTGTCAAAATACACACATATTGAGGGTACTAAGAAACCTTTTTTCCTCTGAAAAATGAGAAGTATGGGTTTCTCAGACCATGGTCTCTGAGCTAAAAACATTACTTACCAAGATAACATGACATTCGTGCTATATGCAACTCACTGTCCAAACTCTCTGATTGTTTCTAGCTCAATGATATGAAGGCAGTTGATTATTTATTTAAAAAGCAACAAAAACAGATGCATATCTTACATAAGAATAAATTCCAGAGGGATTAAAGAAGTAAACGTTAAGAGCCAAACCAGAGAAATAGTAAACATGACTGTATATTTACATAGTATTGAAGTATGTGTGGAAGAGCCTCCTAAGAGGAATAAGTCACCAAGAATTCATAATACAATTTTTTTTCAGCGAAAGCACCTCAGAAAAAAGGTAAGGAGAGGCTCTGAAAGCTTGATGCAACAAAAGAAATTCACCATGGGTTTATGCACACTGTACACAAATATCTCCTATGAGTCAAAGAGAAAACATAATCCCCCCAAAAGTGAACACCAGTTATGAATAAGCTATTCATGGTTGAGGGAAACAATTATTTAAAATGCTCAGTCTCTTAACTATTTTGCTAAGTGAAATAAGTCTGAGAAAGACAGATACCATATCATTTCACTCATATGTGGACTTTAAGAAACAAAACAAATGAGCAAAGGGGAAAAAAGGAGGCAAAGCAAAGAACAGACTCTTAACTACAGAGAAAAAACTGATGGTTACCCAGGGGAGGATGAGTTAAATAGGTGATGGGGATTAAGGAATATCCTTGGTGGGATGAACACCAGGTATTGTATGAAAATTTTGAATCTCTATAGTATTCATCTGAAACTAATATTACAGTGTATGTTAACTAACTGGAATTTAAATTAAAAATATTTTCAAATATTGAAGTGATTGGAAACTTAAGTGTAGAAGCATATGGAAATTGTCATATGTTTAAGTCATTGAAATGACACGCCTGGATTTATCTTTTAAGTAAAATCTTCTGCCATTAAAATATACATGTTTGTAAACGTATGTGTAGAAGGATATGGGATAGCCCTGCACTTAATTCATTAAAACCACATTAGGTATTAAAAAGTGTTCAGTCTTTCTAAAAATTGGAGAATATACAATTTTAAAGTACAAAACATTTATCTACTAAGTATTTATTATATCCTAAGTAGTCTGTAATCACTTACATTCATTATCTCCTTTGATCTTTACAATATCCTATGCATTAAAGCTATTAGTCTTCTCATTTTATGAGTAGACAAATTGATGCTCAGAAAAGTTAAATAACTTCTGCAAGTTTATATTGCGTCCCCTTAATCTCAAAATCTGGACACTGTAATCTGGTTTTTATGATACAGTCTTTATCATTAAGTAAATTGTGGCATCATTTTTGTCTCACTGTTTGTAAAAACTGTAAAATATTTCTAATATCTGTGATGGTCAGCATGCAATGAAACGTGTTAGTTTCTGTTTGTTTGGAGGGAAATTCTGAAATACAAATCCAAATTTAGCATTCTCATATATGTTATACCAATACCGGTATATATGCAAATGAATTTATACAAAAGGACTTAGCATTATAGCTAATGATGAGAAATTGGTAGCACAGATTTCCTAAAACTACCCAACAATGAAAGTACTAAATTACATACAAGTTTCCTCTGTCATTCTATGCAATTATAAAAGGGTAGTCCCACTGAGATAATCTGACAACAATGATATCCACTACATACTGTTAACTGAAATTAAAAAGTAAAATTACAGAATATTTTCTGTAATAAAACTACATTACTATATAAGGAAAAAACACTCTTGAATGTATGAATGTGACTGTTTTTGTGAGTGAATAGATATAAAATATCTGCTAGGAAAAAATCTGATAGAACATACTATAGGAAGGAACACCTGGTGGCTCAGTTGGTTAAGCATCTGACTTCAGCTCAGGTCAGCATCTGGCAGTTAAGGAGTTCAAGCCCCATGTGGGGCTCTCTGCTGACAGCTCAGAACCTAGAGTCTGCTTCAAATTCTGTGTCTCTCTCTCTCTCTCTCTCTCTCTCTCTCTCTCTCTCTCTCTCTCTCTCTCTCTCTCTCTCAAAAATAAATAAACATTTAAGAAAAAAGAGGAACATACTATAAATATCTAATCCAGGTTAATTTGAAAATGTGAGGGAGGATTGCTTTAAAATCAAAAAGCCATTCTATATGCCCCAAATACTGGAATTTTATACTTTATTCGCTTACATTTTTTTCTCCCTACATTAAGCATATATTACTTTTAAAATGAAATATGGGCAGCCAAACTTTCAAATACTATTCTGATTTTTCAAGCTATCAAAATGCTGTTTTGATAGGACAATTAGCTAAGTAGGAACACCCTCAACATACCTCCTCCACAGAACACACCAAATTAGACCTATTGGTAGTACAATTCCTCCTGATCTCACAAGTAGTAACAGTTTTCTTGACATGTCTCCTGAGGCAAGGGAAACAAAAGCAAAAATAAACTATTGGGACTACATGAAAATAAATAATTGTTGCATAAAAAATGAAACTATCAACAAAACAAAAAGACTACCTACTGAATGAGAAAAGAGATTTGCAAATGATATATCTGATAAGGGTAGTATCTATAAAGGACTTAGATGACCTAACACCAAAAAACCAATCTGAATAAAAAATGGTGCAGGACCAAAATGGACATTTCTCCAAAGAAGACATATAGATGGCCAATAGACACGTGAAAATATGCTGAATATCACTCATCATCAGGGAAATGCAAATCAAAACAATGCTGAGATCCCACCTTATACCAGTTAAAATGGCTAAAATCAAAATGAGAAAAAATAGTAAGTGTTTACAACAATGTGGAGAAAGAGGAATCCTCATTGGTAGGACTGCACTGTTGGTAGGAATGTAAATTGCTACAGCCACTGTGGAAACCAGTATGGATGTTCCTCAAAAAATTAAGAGTAGGAATACTTTATGACTCAATGATTTTATATTGGATATTTACCACCCATCAAAAAAAAAAACATTCATTTACAAAGATATATTTACCCTTGTGTTTAAAAAAATTTTTTTAATGTTTATTTATTTTTGAGAGACACAGAGCACAAGCAAGGGAGGGGCAGAGAGAGAGGGAGACACAGAATCTGAAGCAACCTCCAGGCTCCGAGCTGTCAGCACAGAGCCTGATGTGGGGCTCAGATCCACAAACCCAGAGATCATGACCTGAGCTGAAATCAGACACTTAACAACTGAGCCACCCAGGCGCCCCACCCTTGTGTTGTTTATATCAACATTATTTACAGTAGCCAAGGGCTTCTCAGCCTTTTGGCTAAGATCAAGTATACAGTAGCCAAGATAAGATATGGAGACAACCTAAGTGTCCTTCAATAGACAAATAGATAAGAAGTAGGTGAAATGGTGAAATACATATGAGGAATAATACACAGCCATAAAAAAGATGAGATCCTGACATTTGAGACCTCATGGATGGAGAGAGCATCATGCTAAGTGAAATAACTCAGACCTAGAAAGACCCAGACACTCTTTTAGAAAGAGTGAATAAACAAACAAAAAGAATCCGACGTGTAAATACAGAGAAGACACTGATGGTTGCCAGAGGAAAGGGGGGCGGCAGCAATTATCAGTGAAGGGGAGAAGGAGATATAGACTTTGTTACGGAATGATTAAGTCATGAGAATAAGAGAATAAAAAGGAATACAGTCAATGATATTGTAATAGTGACGCAATGGGGAACTGGTAGCTACACTTGTGGTGAACACAGCATAATGTATAAACTTGTCAAATACTAAGTATTTGTAAGTGTGTGTCAACTGTACTCAGATTGAAAAAAAACATTCATAATAACTTGAAAAAGAGAGCATAAAAGTAAGTTTGTTGATCACAGAATAGGAATTTTCAAGGCATAATGATCCAGAGTTGGGTCACATGGAGTACAGATGTAGTCAGCTGGTTGGGGCTGAGAGGTGACAAGATAAAGGATTTCTAGGAAGGCTTTTATATCTGGCAGAGGATTTCATTTGAATATTTTTGGAAGAGGGTGGGTGATGGCCTCTAACACTGAAATCTGAATTTTTTTTTTTTTTTTGATTTACAACAAGTTTGGTAACTGTTGGGGACATTTTTATTTAAAGTTAATAGTAAAAAATACACAACGAAAATAAAGGAAATTATTTATTCATCCTACTTTAAACAAGTGGAGATGCATAAATTAATTAAGCCTGGGTGCCACCTTCAATGAAGGATCCACTACCAAGTAGCTCAGCCTTGTATTTAAAGGAATTGATAATAAATTATCTCCCGAATGTAGACTAAGTGCCATGGGCATATTAGGAAAAATAAGTACAACCAAAGAGAAGCCGGGGTGACTGGGTAATTTTGGCGTCCAACTTCAGCTCATGTCATGATCTTTCTTTTGGTCCATGAGTTCAAGTCCTGCATTGCTCTCTGTGCTGACAGCTCAGAGCCTCTAGCCTGCTTTGGATTCTAAGTACACCCCTCTCTGCTCCTCTTCCACTTGTGGGCTCTCTCTCTCTCTCTCTCTCTCTCTCTCTCTCACTGTCTCATACTCTCACTCTCTCTCTCTCTCAAAAGTAAATAAATGAAAATTTAAAACTATTAAAAAAGAATTATATTATTCATGTAAGTCTATGTGAGCATTAATATCTCTAGCTTCTGTTTCTTTCCTATAAATAAAGAACTTTACTCATATTTACCACTAAGGCATTTCTAGTCCTATATTTCTATGACAGGAAACACTTTGATATCCTCTAGTCATATTTAAAATAATGTATATTAAGAATAAGAATAACCATAGCTATTATAAATCTAATGAGTTGTGATTTCATCATCAGCTTCCATCAAAGTCTTTTAAGACAATAAGGTTTGTAAATGGCATCGTAAATTAAGACTCAAAATTAGACATTTCACTTTTAAAAACACACAATCTGGAAACTTAAAACCAATGTCTCAATATCTAAATTACCGACACAATATGTAATGTTGCAGAAATACATTTCCCCTGTCTCAGGAGACAGGGTTGGGAAAATCTTGCTAAAGACGATGTCAGAGATATTACTGTCTGTGTCCTTTTCTAGAATTTTTATGGCTTCAAGTCTCGCATTAAGGTTTTTAATACATTTGGAGATTTTGTGTGTGTCTGTATGGTGTAAGGAACGGGTATAATTTCATTCTTTTGAATGTAGCTGACCAGTTTTCACAACACAATTTGTTGAGGAGACATTATTTTCCCATTGAATATACTTTTGTGCTTTGTCAAGCCAAGAAACACACTCAATTACAGAGAACAAACTGATGGTTACCAGAGGGGTGGTGGCAGGGGGATGGGTGAAATAGGTGATGGGGTTTGAGTAGTGCATTTGTCATGATGAGCATTGGGTGATGTATGGAACTCTTGAATCACTATATTGTACACCTGACATGAATATAACAGTGTATGTTAGGTATACTGAAATTAAAATAAGATAAAAATGAATAACTAAATATATAAAGATATAGTGCACATAAAGAAAATTTGGTTATAAGTCCAGATGTTATATAAAATCACTAATGGCCTACAGAGTAACAATGTTTTTTTTAATTCTTTTTTAACATTTAAATTTTTATTTTTGGGAGACAGACACAGAGTGCGAGACGGAGACACAGAATCAGAAGGACGCTCCAGGCTCTGAGCTGTTAGCACAGAACCCTACTCTGGCTAGAACTCACCAACCATGAGATCATGAACTGAGCTGAAGTCAGCTGCTTAACTGACTGAGTCACAATGTTTTAACCAACTTACTCTTTACATTTTATTTTCTGGTACTAATATCTAAGTTTCTTTCTTAAAGTTGTAAATCATATAAAATATATTATCCGTAATAAACAATTTGTCCATACTATCTGCAGTATTTGTTCAATTCTTCCATCTCCACTACTTCTGAATGTTAATTTTCCTTTTTACAAATTATTTGAAAGTCATATATCTTTTATTCTACTTATGCTTAAGGCACATGCTGTCTTATTTTATTTACTCCTCTTCTTTATCTGTATTATATTGAAAATCTGAGATCAATAAATACTTAGGCACTCAAAAAGACACTAATGCCACCTAGAAGTTTGATAAGAATTGCACAAGTAATAGGTATTTTATGTAGAGAGCACTTAGAGCATTTGTTATATGCCATATGCTCAACTAGGTATGTCCTAAATCATATCATATTTAGCTGTCACAGCTATATGGCCAATTCGAGTGATTATTCACAAATGTGTAGAGTCTATGGTTGAGGAACTTGCCCAAGGTCTTGAGCTACAACAGCCAGGGTGTTAACCTGATTTGAATAATGAAATAAAACAAGATGACAAAAACCTGTGTTGCTCTATTTTAAACACTTCTCAAATCTTAGCGACCTGGATATTTTGCACAGCTTTTAGTAAGGACCTGAACAATTTTATTGGTGTTTGGCACTCATATTATCTCATTTGGCCATGATTATATGATTATAGTCTGGGGTCAAGGGAGATACTAATCTCTAAATATTGTCTCGGGCATGTACATTGGAACACTGATCAATGAAAATAAGAAACTCTGCAACTGCCATTGCTGATGCCACCAGAGTGAGAAGGACAAAATATAAATAATTACTAGCAGTATTCTAGTCCCAAAACCCTCCATGGAAGGCAGATTAAAGTTAATGGCGTCAATGAATGACTTGATACAATGTGGTAGACTCCCAGTTTTTAAAAAAAATGGCATCGAGTAGAGATGCGTTTGGTAGAGATCTGACATAAGAATAAAGATATTTGGTGATAATCTCTGACTGGAAAATATCTCTGTTGGTCTCTGTTTCTCAAGAGAAACAAATCACACTAGGAGGTTGTTTGCTTGTTATTTTTTCTGTCTCATTGGACACTGTCCCCCAAGCTTCCTTTTCAAATTTCAACACTAATGTGTATTGCGCTTTATATTCCTTAGTGTTTTGTGTATAGTCCAGTCCTGGCAACTTTGATTCACTGAATTATTCCCCTTGAGCCAGTGGCAGAGAATAGATAGAACATTAAGTACCTTATGCTACATAAAATCTGTGTAGAAACCATACCAGATAGTTTTAAAACATTTTCTGAAATTTTCTCTCTTTTACATATTTACTCCTTCCTCACTCTCTGTACTCAAAGAAATCTATTCCCTCTTGATAAAATGGAAAATTTAAGTCAAAACCATTAAGAGTAGAGAGCAAATGTGTTCAGTGAGAGGAACTGTGTTCAGGGTACTAATTTCCTTGTGTTACAACAATGGAAACCACTAGTATTCTTTATATTTCAGCCATTCTGCATGTTCGTGAGCCCGTATGAAATCAGAGGTAAGTAGGACATAGGGGAGGCAAGGGAAGTCTTGTTTACTGTCTCATTGATTCATTACTTATCAGCTCAAAGTTTAATCGGAAAAAAAATGGTAATTTGGAGTTATGTTTTGCAATTGGTTGTATTAATAAATTAAAGGGATATTAGCGTATTTTGTTTTAGACAGCAATTAAAAATTTTTCTATTAAATAAAACGCAGGCAATTGCCATCACTATGTGGGTATTTCTAATATAGGCTGTGTCGTACTTTCTTAAAGAGAACAGACTTTAATTTTGGTATTCTAATTATATTAAACATTTGTTAGCTATACAAATATATCTAAGATACCAGACCTTAGGGTACACTGATCCTAATGCTTCACTGGGAATGAAGATAAAGGTTCTGTAGGTATGTCCTAGTTGATGAATGAGATAGAATGTGAACGTCCTTAGAATTTCATTGAAATATAAATAATGGTTTTGCTCAATCAGAGTGACTAGGAATATTCTGCCCAATTTTGGTATTCAATTTCTACTAAAAGAAAAAAAAAGTAAATACACCAGCTCTTCATAAAGCATAGTAAGTGCCACATGGTTTATAGAGTACTTTCCTTTATATTATTGCAATTAATTCCCAAAACACCTTTGAAATTTCAATGCCATGGTTAGTTCCTTTAAAACATCCTTTTGGTCCTTCATGTATCCTTTAATATAGAGTATTTTCTCATCTTGGGCATCAAAGAAGTCAACAGTATCTACTTTATTTAAAGGGTCATTGTTAGTAGTAATGGTTAATTACTATAACAATTTTGAAAGGGTATTATCTAGGGGTGCTTTCAGAATGAAACCATGAAGGTACTTTTTGGCCATCTTATTCAACAAATATGAAGTATTATTGTTAACTTTCACTTTGAATAGCTCAAAATAGAAGGGGTTTGTAGAAGTGCTTCTTGGTTTTGATGAAATGAGTGAAAGATTATGTAGAGCTTAACCTAAACCATGTTCTCCCAGGGAGAATATTAATATTGAGAAAGAAAAACGATGAAATAAATGCTTAGAGATATCTTTCATTGTCTGCATGAATACATCCTTCGGATGATTTCAAGCTTGAGGGATTATATCTATCTTGTTAAACACTGAAGTTTATTTCTCCCCAAAGAGAAATGAATGAGGGAATAACATTTATCAGGCTTAGTTGATGCTGATAAATGAATACAAGTCATTGAACTTTCATTAATGTCTTTACGTAAATAGTATAGTATACCTCTCCCAAGTCTGTGATATTGGATCATCTCTTCCTACAGGTTCTTTTGTTTTTTTATGTTTATTTATTATTGAGACAGAAACAGAGCATGAATGGGGGAGGGGCAGAAGAGAGGGAGACACAGAATCTGAAGCAGGCTCCAGGCTCTGAGCTGTCATCACAGAGGTTGATGTGGGGGGTTCAAACCCAGAAACTGTGAGATTATGACCTGAGCCGATGTTGGTCGCTTAACCAATTGAACCACCCAAGGGCCCCATCTTCCTACAGGTTCTTTAAGCATGTTCTCTGGTCCTGCAAAACTGGCCTGTCAGTAGTCATTTTCAGTGATGTTCACATGAACTCTTCCTTATCTATTAACAACTTCCTTCATAGCTCTTCAGACATTCCCTCAAGGTCTCATCAGTAGACAGAATATGTAAGTCAATCATGGTATTATTTTCATGTCCTAAGATTGATAGGAAACTTTAGAGAAAAAAGAACATGCACAAAAAGCTGAAACAGGGAAAAATACAGAGCGCACATCATTACACATTATTACCTATGGAAGAGTGATATACACTATTTTTAACTTGGATCTCCAATGCCACTGACCTAGTGCAGAAATTTCAATCTTGAGATTGAAACCAAATATTGTCTATTTGATGAGAATACATCTGGGGATTTCAAGGTGTTATGAAATACTAGCACTTTCAAAAAAGCAAATCCTGATGAAATGTGAGTGATGTTACTGAGCAGAAATAAGTTCACTAAAGGAATGAACTCTAAAGAGATGCAATGAAATAATTTAGAAATAATGTTTTATGAAATTTTCTTTTAAATTGTATATCCAAATATTGGGGCTTCTTTTACATATCTTTGTTATAAATATACTAGGTAAGGAGAACTTGGGCCTATACATCTTAAAAAGTAGATAAACTAAAGCATAACCTCTTGTAAAACTAAGACCTAACCTATGTTATATGCAGCCAGGAATTTGAAATAAAATAGAGAACTTCACTTGATGGGTGTGTTTGATTCAACAACAAAGTCAACATCATTATATAATAAGTTAGACAAGTTTTTTTTTTAAGTGTTCTATGACTCTTCTAGGCACTGGATTGTGCTGCAGTGGTTTGGAGGTAAGACTCTGTCCTAAGTTCCTGACATGCACATGTAGTAGAGGAGCTCATGGGAGGCTACAGCACAGATGTTTGGAGTGCTAAGAAAAATAAGTCTAAGATGCTTAAAATTTCCCCTATAGGTGAAGTGAGATATTATTTGAACCAAGTTCTGGATCTACACTTGGACCTTTGTTAACCACTCTTCAAGATTTTCCTTGAGGTCTGGCAGGAGAACAGTAAATAAGCAACTGAGGTATGAGAAACCACACGGAAATAACAGAGTTTATCCTCCTGGGATTGTCCGAAGACCCTCAGCTTCAGGTGCTGATCTTCGTCTTCCTGCTCATCACCTACATGCTCAGCATCACTGGCAACCTGACCATCATCACCCTGACCCTGCTGGATTCCCACCTCCAGACCCCCATGTATTTCTTCCTCAGAAACTTCTCCTTACTAGAGGTTTCCTTCACAACTGTCAGCATACCCAAATTCCTGGGCACCATGATTACAGGAGATAAAACCATTTCCTTTAATGACTGCATTGCTCAGTTCTTTTTTTTCATCCTCTTGGGAGTCACTGAATTTTACCTTCTGGCTGCCATGTCCTATGACCGTTACATTGCCATCTGCAAACCTCTGCATTACATGACCATCATGAATCACAGAGTCTGCATACTCCTTGTCTTCTCTTCGTGGTTAATTTCATCCTTAATCGTATTTCCCGGACTCATTTTGCTCTTACACCTTAATTTCTGTAGGTCTAATATTATTGACCACTTTACCTGTGATTATTTTCCCCTGCTGCAACTTTCTTGTTCAGACACAAAATTCCTAGAGATACTGGGTTTTTCCTGTGCTGTTTTCACTTTAATGTTCACGTTGGCCTTGATATTTCTGTCCTACACATATATCATCAGAACAATTTTGAGGATTCCTTCTACTAGTCAGAGGACAAAGGCCTTTTCCACATGTTCATCCCATATGATTGTCATCTCCATCTCCTATGGCAGCTGCATTTTCATGTATATTAAACCCTCAGCAAAAGACAGATCGTCTCTGAGCAAGGGCGTTGCTGTGCTAAACACCTCAGTGGCCCCCATGCTGAACCCCTTTATTTATAGTCTAAGGAATCAGCAAGTCAGGCGAGCCTTCATGGACAGGGCAAGGAAGATTGTATTTTTTTCCAGAAAATGAAAGCTGTGAGGTCATGAATTAGCCACACACCACATGGCGATTTAAAATATACAAACATTATATTTAAGCAACTTTTTCATATCACAATGTCCTTCCTGTCATTCTTATTCATTTTTTCGTGTTTCTAACTGTTTAGAAGCATTTTTAATGTATTTCTCATTCTATTGAAATAACTTCCTATGTGCTTCTGGTCCCAGTCTTCTGTACAGTTTCTTAGTTGGAACTTCTTGAACAATAGTTGTTTTATAAAGTAATATACTTTTGTTTTGTTTAGGAAAACTATTGTCACCAGAAATGGAGGAGACACTGTGTAAATACGATATAATATTTTACTGACTCCATAGAAATATAATTTTGTGATTTTCATTAATACTTCACAGGAATTACTTTTCCTACTTTCCATCTCTCTATAAAATGTTATCCAAATTCCATATGATTTATAAAAAATGTGAAAATTTTCATTTAAAAAACAAGAAACATTGCTCACTTTATAGGGTATGTACATATGATTTATCTTGGTTCCAAAAAAAGCAGAGATCTTTAACAATATATACATTTGTTTGCATGGTGTTATAGAGTTATCCATATTTACAAATCCCATAATAACTCAGTAGATATTGGTAGATAAACAAGTAGACAGGTACAAAGATAGAGACATACAGACACACATACTACAGTAAATAGTGTAGCAATAGCTCTTTTCGGTATGTAGGGAATGTTTAGTGTCTCTAATTTCATGGAATGTAAGGTCCACTTTCTGACTATGCTAAAATATACATGTATAGCTCCTTCTCTAGTTTTGAATGAGTTTGAAACAGGGCATGTGTCTAAATTATTTAGGCCTAAGCAAAATCATTTAAGTTTTGTGGAAACTTTGTAAAAGCTTCATAATAGAGAAAAATTTTCCATTTCATATAAAATTAGAATTTTACCTGTTAAAATACTCTTCCACTCATTCTGCAAAAGGTATTAAGTCTTCAGTATTAAGAAAAGATATATATGTATGTGTGAGTGTGTGTATGTGTGTCCGTCATGTGTTTGTGTGTGTAAAAGTGAAATAAGAATTATGGATAAATTAAAGTATTTTGAGTTACATAAACAAATTTTAGTAATAGAAAATATACTATAATCCTAATTAGTGGTGTAACATTCTCTTTGCAATTTATCCAGTTGAAAAATACAGCACAGGAATTGTGGAGAAATAACAAAATAAATGATAGGCAATTGAAGATGACTTATAATGTAAGAGAAAACTAATTCATGGTTTCTCAATTTCATCTCATCTGAAGTATAATTTGTATGTTAAATAAGGCAAATCATTGGCAAACTGACGGTTTCTATAACCTCTCAACATATACTTCCCCATTGATGAGGCAGATGTCATATATCCGGCATATATAACATACTATAGGGATGGAAATGAACCTGTCAAGCATATAGCATAATTAGTTATCAGGAAAGAGTAATGATTGTTATTGTCAATATTGGTCTCTATCTCTAACTGCTATAGTTGGCGTTCAGTACAAAGTATATTTATAAAGTGGTGAGAACATTTAACAGGAGATCTACCCATCTACATTTTTAAGAGCTCAATAAATTATTGTTAACTATAAGCAAAATGTACTACAGCAAACATGTTCTTCATTAATACTCATCTTCAACGTCTTCAGAATTTATTTCTCTTACACAACTGTACTCTACACCAGCTATCATCAATTCCCCATTGCCCACTCCAACCTGTCCCAAGGGAGATACCATCTATCCATCATTGCTATGAGTTCGACCAATTTTAACACCTCATAAAAGTGGACATACTCATTTTTTGTCCTTCTGTGATGTGACTGACTTATTTCATCTAATCTAATGTCCTCTAGATTCATCAATGCTGCTGTCACATACTGTTGAAAAAATAAAAAAAAGAAAGAGAGGGACATGAACAAGCACACAGTGATCAAAGTTCATCCTGCTGAGCCTTTCTGATGATCCTGATCTTCTGATCGTGATTTTCCTCTTTTTATTCATGACATACATATTCTGTATCACTGGAAACCTGACTAGTCATTACTCTAACCTGGTTGATGTCCATCTACAGATGCCTATGTATTTCTTACTTGGAACTTCTCTATCTTAGAAGTCTCCTTCACAACCATATATATTCCTACATACCTGGGAGCAATTATCACAAAAAAACAAAAATATTTCTATTCATAATATTAGAGCCCAACACTTTTTCTTCATTTTATAGGATGTGACTGAACTTCCCATCCTGACTGCCATATCCTTTGACCACTGTGTTGCCCTTTGCAAACCCCTTCATTCCACAAACATCATCAACAGGAAACTGCAACCTATTTGTGCTCTGTGCCTTGCTGGGCAAATTTTTGACCATTTTCTTACCCGTTATGCTTCTGTCCCAGCCAGATAACTGTGCTCCTAATGTCATGGATTAATGCATGGGACTATCTTTCCCTTGTACAACTATATTCTCAGATGCAGAGTTCCTAGAGATAATTGGTTTTTACTTCGTTTTGGTTACTTTGCTATTCACTTTGGCATTTGTGATTTTGTCCTACATACATATCACATCTCTTAGTCGGAGAAGAAAAATTTTTCTTACTTGTATTTCTCACATGATTGCCATTTCCATTTCCATATATGCTAATTACTTTGCAGGGAAAAAAGCCATCATGGACAATTGAAGTAGCTATTCTTAATAACTCTGTTGTCTCCATATTGAAAGCCTTCACTTACCCTGTAAGGAGCCAGAAAGTACACAAACCTTCAAAATTTAGTCCTTCATTTGCTGTTTCATACGAAAAAATCAAAATTTTGATTAATATGAATTAATATTATCATGAAGATTAAAAAAATTTTTTTACATTTATTATTGAGAGAGAGAGAGATGGGGCAGGGGCAGAGAGAGAGGGAGACACAGAATCTGAAGCAGGCTCCAGGCTCCGAGCTGTCAGCACAGAGCCTGACGTGGGGCCTAAACCCACAAATGGTAAGATCATGACCTGAGCTGAAGTCGGACACTCAACTGACTGAGCCACCCAGGCACCCCATTTTATCATGAATATTTAATAAGAGAAAAATGAAATTCTAAACTTCTAGTTTCCACTATCTTCCTATATATAGCATTCGAAAATCCTGAGTTCATTAGCTAAACATTGCAGTTTCCATGTAAGTAATTTATAATTGTGAACATAAAACCAATGGTTATGGAACACAAATCATTTTGCTTATTTTTTTAGGTAATAAATACATTCTATCAAAAACACTAATTCCAAAGATATATGCACCCCTGCATTCTTTTAATCATTATTCACAATAGAATGATATGAAAACAACCCAAGTGTACACTTATAGATGAATGGATAAAGAAGACATGGTATGTATATATCAGGTCATGATCTCATGGTTTGTGGGTTTGAGTACAGCATTGGGCTCTGTGCTAATAGCTCAGAGCCTGGAGCCTGCTTCAGATTCTGTGTCTCTCTCTCCATCTGCCCTTACCCCATTCACGCCCTGTCTCTCTCTCTTTCTCAATATATGAATAAAAATGGAACAAATATTTTTAAGTTAAAAACATTTTTAATAAACCATGCTGAGACACCACCTTATACCAGTTAAAATGGCTAAAATAAAAATGACAAAAAATAGTAAGTGTTGACAACAATGTAGAGAAAAAGAAATCCTCATTACTGTTGGTGGAAATGTAAATTAGTTACAGCCATGTGGAAAACAGTATGGAGTATCCTCAAAAAATTAAGAATAGGAATACTTTATGATCCAATGATTCTATATTGGGTATTAACCATCTCCCCAAAAAATTTATTTGAAAAAATATATGCATCTCTATGTTGTTTATTTCCACATTATTTACAATAGACAAGATATCAAGATATGGAAACAATCTAACTGTCCATCAATAGATGAATGTATAAGGAAGCAGTGAAATTTTATATATATATATATATATATATATATATATATATATATATATACACACACACACACACACACATATAAATATAATATATATAATTCCAGAGGTGAAACTATATATATAAAATTATATGTATTCTATATATTATGTATATATATGGAATAGTACACAGCCATAAAAAGATGAGATCCTGTCATTTGAGACCACATGGAAGGCCATAGAGATTATTATCCTAAGAGAAATTATTTCAAGAAAGACAAATAACATATGATTCTCCTCATAACTGGCTTGTTTAAAGATGAATAAACAAAAAGCACAATCACATCTCTAATACAGAGAATAAACTAATGGTTGCCAGAGGAGAGGTGGGTGGGGACAGTGGGCAAAATGGGTGAAGGGAAGAGGGAGATACAGACTTTGTTATGGAATGGATAAGTCATGGGAGTAAAAGACATGGAAAGGAACATAGTCAATGTTATTGTAATAGCGATGTAACAGGAGAGCTGGTAGCTACACTTGTGGTGAACACAGCATAATGCATAAACCTGTCAAATTACTAAGTTTTACACCCAAAATTTGTGTAACATGGTATGAAAACTATACTCAAAATTTTTTAAAAAGCTTAATAATAACTTGAAAAAGAGAGCATAAGTATGTTTGTTGAGCACAGAACAGAGATAATGAGATCCAGAGTTGGGTCACACTGAGTACAGACTGTAGTAAGCTGGGTGGGGGTGACAGGTGACCAGATAAAGGATTTCTGGGAAGGCTTTTATATCTGGCAGAGAATTTCATCCGAATGTTTTTGGAAGAGGGTGGGTGGGTGATAGCCTAACACTGAAGTCTAAATGTTTTGTGTGTGTGTGTGTGTGAGTGTTTACAACAGATTTGGTAACCATTGAGAACATTTTCATTTCAAAGTTAATAATAGAAATGTACAACAAAAATAAATGAAATAAGTTGTTTATTTCTTCATTCTACTTTAAACAAGTGGAGATGCATAAATTAATAAAGCCTGGGTGCCACCTTCAATGAAGGGTCCACTACCATGTAGCTCAGCCTTGTATTTAAAGAGTCCCAAAGGAACTGACAATAAATTATCTCCTGAATGTAGACTAAGTGCCATGGGCATATGAGGAAAAATAAGTACAGCCAAAGGGAAGCCAGGGTGACTGTAAATGCTGGCAGGTACCCTTTTGCTTTCGCCTCACTCTATCTCTTAGCTTTCTGGAAAGATGTATGTCATGGTGTCACTATGCATCTGAGTTTATCTCCCCTTGCACTTTTCCTTTCTTGCCCAAGGTGTCTTGGGGGATTTATACAGTGACCAGAGAAGGTAAAAGTGTGTTGTCTTTGGATAATATTCAATCTTCCTCTCATCTAGAGAGCTTGTAAATGTTTTAACTTCCAGTCATAAGGCAGTATTCCCTGAAAATCTCTTAAAGAATTTTCAGAGTTATACTAGTACTTCTTGACATTCAGGTCAGAACAATGTTTATGGTTACATGGAAAGTTAAAAGTGATATAGAGGAATTCTTTCACTTAGAGCAGAGGCTGTAGAAACCTTGCATGCAGTCAAGCCTGGCTTTTTCTAGGTATCAGAGACATTTACATAACAGAGAAAAGGTTGAACTGATGACAAAGTATCCTCTAGTAGATTATGAATGCATTGGTTCTCACATATTAAGTAAATAAGAAAATCTGGGGTTATATTATGACTGGAATCATTAGACAAATCAAAACGTAAGTATGTTCCAGATTTGCCAATAAATGTGTTTATCTTTCTCCCATTCCAAAGGTTACTTTGTTGGAATAGAGTATAGCGATCCCCAATTTATCACATAAGTATATTTACTAAAACAAATTTTATAAATGAACTTTTCGGTCATGATTTAAAATACAGTAACAGTCTCTGACTTTTGATCTGCCGATTTTGCTGGTATGCTATAAAAGATTTGTTTCTGTTCCTCAAGGAAAAGAATGCTGATTTTCAGGAAAAAGAAAAAAGAAAATGCCACAATGTGAGTTTGACAGTTACTCCTACAAACTTATCCAGTTCACCCCATAGGAAAACAAACAAAAAACCAAACAATACAGCAAATAAATTTGAGGACTTATACCATAGATAAAGTCTGATTGCTAAGAATAAAGAGTGGAAAAGACAGGTAAAAGTCATATAGACTACATTTTAAAAATTGTGGTTTCAATAAAGTAAATTTTACAAAGAATTTTATTTATTCTATTTAGTCTCCTAGAAAGAACACAATGAAATGTTTTGTTATCAGGAAAAACTCCCTTATGAGTTCCTTCTTACCCTCAGATAAATTTCAGAGTAAAAAAGATAAAGAGTGGAAAAAGAAAAACAGAAAATAGTCAATTGTTAATTTAAATAAGAAACATAAAAATGATACAAATGGAACAGTATGCTGTCAGAATATATTACTTATATAGCTCTAACTTGTGACTATTAACTAATATCTCTGGCTTCAGTTTTCTTTCCCATAAAGAACTTTACTCTCTTTTTTTAACACTAAGGCAATTCTAATGTAATATTTCCCTGATAGAGAACACATTTATTTCCTCTGCCTATATTGAAAAGAATATATATTAAGAATAACATCAATCATAGCTACTATTAAGCTCAGAAATTGTGATTTGGTCATTAGCTTATACCAAATCTTATAAGACAATAAAGTTTGTAAATGGCATAAAAATTAAAACTCAAAATTGATATTTTAGTCCCAAGAACACATTCTTAGAAATTGGAAAAATATCTCAATACCTAAATTACAAACATAATAAGTATTTTTGCAGAAACATATTTCCTTTGACTCAGGAGACATATCTAGGAAAATGTTGTTAGAGATGATGTCAGAGACATTGCTGCCTCTGCCCTCTTCCATAATTTTTATGGTTTCAGGTCTCTCATTTAGCTCTTTAATCCATTTGGAGTTTATTTTTGTATATGGTGTAAGGAAGTGGTGTAGGTTTTTTTTTTTTTTTTTTTTGCATGTAGCTGATCAGTTTTCCCAATACCATTTGTTGAAGAGACATTCTTTTTCTCAATAGATATTCTTTCTTGCTTTGTCAAGCCAAGAAACACCCTCTTAACTATAGAGTAAGCAAAAAAGAATATTTATTGGGAAAAAGAATGTGTAAAATAGGTGATGGGGTTTAAGGAGTGCATTTGTCATGATGAGCATAGAGTGATGTATGGAACTCTGGAGTAACTATATTGTACACCTGAGACAAATATAACAACGTATGTTAAGTATATTGGAATTAAAATAAAACAAAAATGAATAGCTAAATATGAAAAGATGTAGTGCATATATAGAAAATTTGGTTATAGGTACAGATATTGTAGATAGCCACTCATGAGGGGACTTTTAACATAAATCTGTGAATACATTTTTCCTTTTCAACAAGGGATGTGCAAAATGTTTCTGCTTTAACAGGACCGGATGGATATTGCAAAACAGCAAACCGGAAAAAAGTTCCATTGGCTTCATTTCCTTGGAGTTAATAATGTGAACATTTAAAACTTCAATTCCTTTACTATTCACACATTCTTTCTGTTTTGCTTTTCAACAGTAGATTTTGCTTAAATAAAATAAAAATCACTATGAGAAACCATACAATGATTACAGAGTTTGTTCTCTTGGGCATCTCTGATGACCCAAAGCTTCAGGCTATAATTTTTATTTTTCTGTTTATGGCTTATGTATTAAGTGTTACTGGAAACCTAACCATCATCATCCTCACCTTAACAGACTTTCATCTCAAGACTCCTATGTATTACTTCCTGCGGAATTTCTCCTTCTTAGAAATTACATTTACCAGTGTGTCTATCCCCAGATTTTTGGGGACAATCATTACTAAGGTCAAGACCATTTCCTATAACAACTGTTTAGCTCAACTATTTTTCTTCATCTTCATGGGTGTGTCTGAGTTTTTTCTTCTCACTGCCATGTCTTTTGATCGTTACGTTGCCATCTGCAAGCCTCTGCACTACACCACTATCATGAACAAGAAAATCTGCACCCTGCTTGTCTTTGGGTCATGGCTGGGAGGATTTCTGACCATTTTCCCACCACTCATGCTCATCCTCCAGCTAGATTTCTGTGCTTCCAATGTAATTGATCACTTCTCTTGTGACTATTTCCCCATTTTACAACTCTCATGCTCAGATACATGGCTTTTAGAGATGATTGGGTTTTACTTTGCTTTTGTCACTCTGCTCTTCACGCTGGCATTAGTGATTCTTTCCTACATGTGCATCCTTAGCACCATTCTGAGAATCCCGTCTGCTAGTCAGAGGAAAAAGGCTTTTTCTACTTGTTCCTCTCACTTGATTGTCATTTCCATCTCTTATGGGAGCTGTATATTCATGTATGTCAAGCCTTCAGCAAAAGAAAGAGCATCACTGACCAAAGGAGTAGCTATTCTCAACACTTCAATTGCCCCCATGTTGAACCCTTTTATTTATACCCTGAGGAACCAGCAAGTAAAACAAGCTCTCAAAAATTTGCTTCATAAAGTGGTGTTTTCTAGAAAGAAATGAAAATATGTATTAACACAGATGGATATCATTGGGAAGATCCAATACAGGAAAAATTAAATTTAGACTTCTACAATATGCACCCATATCTATATCACAGATACTTTCAAGGCTGAGCACATTGCTTAAACCTTCTTGTACACCCAAAGTAACTATGTTGTGTCTTTCTTTCAGACTGTCTGTAGGTTTCTTTTCCTCATCATTTTACAATTCAGAATAGAAAGTCAGTGGCTATAAAACATATCATTTTGCTGATTGCTCCAAATAATAAAAATATTGTATACCATAATGGTTAATGAAGTAACAATGTTTTAAAAATGTACTCTTTATATTTTGTTTTCTTGTACTAACATCTGTTTCTATCTTAAAGTTATAAAATATATGAAATGTAATATCTGTAACAAACATATTTTTTGCATACTATTTGCGGTAACTGTCCAGTTCTTTCCAATCTGAAATAAGCTTGAGTGTTTATTGTTTACAAATTATTTGAAGGTCATGTGTCTTTTATTTTCTACTTATGCTTAAGACATACCTTGTTTTATTTTATATACTCTCCTTGTTCATCTGTATTATATTGAAAAATATGAGATAGATAAGTATTTAGGCAGTCAGCAAGACACTCATGACACCTGGAAGTTTGATAAGAATTGCACAAGTAATAGTGTCTTGTCTATAGAGAGTATTTATTCTATGCCATATGCTCAACTAAGTCATATCATATTTAGCTATCACAGCTATATGGTCAATTCGAGTGCTTATCTCTTTCTCACAAATGTATAAAGTCTAAGGTTGAGGAACTTGCCAAAAGTCTTGAGCTACAACAGCCAATGTGATAACCTGATTTGAATAATGAAACAAAACAAGATGACAAAAATTTGTATTTGCTCTATTTTATACATTTTCCTAATCTTAGAGACCTGCATATTTTGCATAGCTTCTCTTAAGGACCCGAACAATTTTATTGGTGTTTTGCACTCACATTATCTCATTTGGCCATGATTATATGATTATAATCTGGGGTCAAGGGAGATACTCACCCCTAATATTATAATTGGCATATACATTGGAACATTGATCAATGAAAAACAAGAAACTCTTCAACTGTCATTGCTGGTGCCACCAGAGTAAGAAGGTGACACCAGAGTGAGAAGGACAAAATATAAATACTAGCAGTATTCGAGTCCCAAAACCCTCCATGGAAGGCAGATTAAAGTTAATGAAGTCAATGAATGACTTGATACAATGTGGTAGACTCCCAGTTTTAAAAAAATGGCATCGAGTAGAGATGCCTTTGGTAGAGATCTGACATAAGAATGAAGATATTTGGTGATAATCTCTGACTGGAAAATATCTCTGTCGGTCTCTGTTTCTCAAGAGAAACAAATCACACTAGGAGGGTGTTTGCTTGTTATTTTTTCTGTCTCATTGGACGCTGTCCCCCAAGCTTCTTTTTCAAATTTCAACACTAATGTGTATTGTGCTTTATATTCCTTAGTGTTTTGTGTATAGTCCTGTCCTGGCAACTTTGATTCACTGAATTATTTCCCTTGAGCCAGTGGCAGAGAATAGATAGAACATTAAGTACCTTATGCTACATAAAATCTGTGTAGAAACTATACCAGACAGCTTTAAAACACCTTCTGAAATTTTCTCTCTTTTATATATTTTCTCCTTTCTCACTCTCTGTACCTAAAGAAATCTATTCCCTCTTGATAAGATGGAAAATTTAAGTCAAAAATATTAACAGTAAAGAGCAAATGTGTTCAGTAAGGTGAACTGTATTCAGGGCACTGATTTCCTAGATTACAACAGTGGAAACCACTAATATTTTTTTATATTTCAACCATTCTGCGTGTTAGTGAGCCTGTATGAAATCAGAGGTAAGTAGGACATAGGGGAGGGACGAGAAATTTCGTTAACCTTCTCATTGATTCATTACTTATCAGCTCAATTATTAATCAGGTTAAATTGGGTATATTAGAGTTGTATTTTACAACTAGATATATTTATAAATGTAAAGTGATGTTAGCATATTCTGTGTATTATATACATTTATTTGTTTTCTTAAATAAAAAGCAAAAAAAAAAATACCACTCTATGCCTGTGTTTCTAATTTAATACACACTATCCAGTACTTTCTTTAAGAGAACAGAGTTTAATTTTAGGTATTCTCTGATTATATTAAACACTTATTAGCTATACAAATATATGTAAGGTATAAAAACACATAACCCTAATGCTTCATTGGGAATAAAGATAAAGTTTCCATAGGTGTGTCCTAATGGCTAAATGAGATAGAATATAAATGTCCTTAAAATTTCATTGGAATAATGGTTTTGCTCAATCACAGTTAACTATGAATATTCTGCCTAAAGCTGGAAATTGATTTCAACTAAAATAAAATAAGTACACCAGTTCTTAAAACATAGTAAATGCCACATGGTTTATAGAGCACTTGCATTTATATTATTTCAATTAATTCCCAAGATGCCTTAAAATTTCAAATCCATGAGAAACGAAGAAAACTGATGCTTAGGGAATTTAAGTAGCTGCCAGAGTCACACTTCCATCAAGTAGCCCATTTGTATTTTGAAATCACATTCTCTAACTGCAGAGCCTATACACTTTCTGTGATAGTAATTTACACTATACTGTCATGAATAAGAAAATAACAAATGGTTTTCTTTGTTTTTTAATGTGCATTTATTTTTGAAGGAAAGACGGTGTGAGTTGGAGAGGGCCAGAGAGAGAGGGAAACACAGAATCTAAAGCAGGCTTCAGGCTCTGGGCTATCAGCCCAGAGCCCAGTGCAGAGCTCCAAGCCACAAAACATGAGATCATGACCTGAGCCAAAGTTGGACACTTAACCAACTGAGCTACCCAGGCAGCTTCAAAAATTAATAGTGTTTTAATGCCATAATATTATTATACTTTATGTACTCCTCTTTTCTTTGCTTATTTTTGTCTAAATAAATAACTAAAAGTTTGAGGTTAGGAGTTGGTTTTTGGCACCAACTCTTATAGGTACCATCCTCCAGTGACTCACTGGGTTCCCCAGGGGAGTCTTTGTTTTACTCAGACCAAAAGAAGTTCTTAGAGAACACTTGGGTCACGGCCTAAAGCCCAGAAAGATTGGCAGTGCAAATAAATTTAGAGTAATTATGAAGCTGACCTAGATATTTTCTACAACATTTGTTTAAACAATTTTCCTTTCCTCTAACATATCAGCCAAACCCCTGAACAACTCTTTACTCAAAAGGTTAAAAGAGAGAGAGAGAGAGAGAGAGAGAGAGAGAGAGATGTAAGCCTAAAGCACAATGAATGCTTGGAAGCTATGATTCATGAAGTTTCTCTAATGACCTCTAGTGAAGTTAACTGAAGAATGAATTTAGTAAACATAGAAAAAGTTGAAACAATTAGACTCTCGAAGCTATTGCATTACTAAGGGATATGTCTACCCAGTGCAAGTAGGACATTAACAACAACAACAACAAAAAGCACTACAAATAAAACGAAATCAGTCTAAGGCTCTTAATCTCCTAAAGGAACATCCTTTGGTCCTTCGTATATCTTTTAATATAGAGTTCCTTTCTCATCTTAAGCATCAAAGAAGTCATCAGTTTCTACTTTATCTAAAGGGTCATTGTTAATGGTAAATTGATGGTAACAATTTTGAAAGGGCCTTATCTAAGGGTGCTTTCAGAATGAAACCTTGAAGGTACTTTATGACCATCTTATTCAACAAATATGAAGTATTATTGTTAACTTTCATTTTGAATGTCAGTGTGTCTGTCTCAGAGGTCCTTAAAAGGGGTTCTTGATTTTTATTAAATGGGTGGAAGATTATATACAGATTAACCTAAACCATGTATTTCCAGGGAGAAATATGGATCTGCATTCAGAAATAATAAAGACGAGCTAAAGGCTTAGAGATACCCTTCATTCTCTGCATGAATACATCCTCGGGATAGTCTCTGGCTTGAAGAATCATATGCACCTTGTTAAACACTGAAGTTTATTTCTCCCAAAGGCTGCTAATGAATGAAAGGATAACATTCATCAGGCTTAGTTGATGCTGGTAAATGAATACAATTCATTGAATTTTCATTAACATCTTTACCTAAATAGTATAGTATACCTCCCCCAAGTCTGTGATATTGGATCATCTCTTCCTACAGATTCTTTAAGCATGTTCTCTGATCCTATAAAAATGATCTATCAGTACTCATTCTCAGTGATGTTCACATGAACACTTCCTTACCTATTATAACTTCCTTCATAGCTCTTCATACACTCCCTCAAAGGTTTCATCAGTAACCAGGAAGTATATGTCAGTCATGGTATTACCCTTATGAAATGTCTTAAAATTGATTGGAAACATAAGAGAATAAAGAATATGCAAAAACTTGCAATAAGGGTAAAAATACAGTGCATTGATACATTACTAACAATGAAATAGCAATAATAGGTTTTTAAACCTGGATATCTAATTCCAGTTAAATAGTGCAGAAATTTCAATCTTGAGGTTGAAACCATATATTGTTTATTTGATAAGAATGCATTTGAGGATTTCATTTGTTATGGAAAAACCAGTGCTTTCAAAAAAACAAACCCTGGTGAAGGAAGAGTGATGTTCCTGAGCAGGAATAATGTTAATTGAAGGAAATTTAATGGAAGTAACTTTAAAATAATGTTGTATGAAGTTTTCTTATTTTTGTTTTGTTTTGCCTTTTTTTTTTAAGTTTTCTTTTAAATTGTATATTCAAAGGCACCTGAGTGGCTCTGTGGGTTATGCATCCAACTTTTGGTTTCGGTTCAGACTATGATCTCATAGCTTTGTAGATTTGAGCCCCACATGGACCGCTTTGCTGGCAGTGCGGAGCCTGTTTGGGATTATCTCTCTTACCCTCTCTCTGTCCCTTCCCTATTTGTGCTATCTCAGTCTCTCAGAAAATTAAGTGAATAAACACTAAAAAATTGAAAAAAATCCAAATTGTATATCTAACAAATTGGGATTTCCTTTGCATGTCTTTGTTACATTTTTAGTCCACATAGGGAATTTAGGCCCAGTAGGTCTATACATCTTGAAAAGTAGTTAACTAAACAACAACAACAACAAAAAAAACCTTTTATAAAACTAAGACCCACCCTATGAGATCTGACGCATGGAATTTAAAATACAATAGAGAACTACACCTATGGTGTGTTTGATTCAACAAACTCAATATCACTTGATTAATGAATTAGACATGTGTTCATCTTAAGTCTTCTATGACTACTCTAGGCACTGGATTGTGTTGCAATGGCTTTGAGGGTAAGATTCTGTCCTAAATTTCAGATACACAATGTAGTGAGGAGCTCATGGGAGGTTTCAGTACAGGTGGTTGGTGTGCTGGAAAAAATCAGACTAAGATACTTAAAATTTCCCCTGTAGGTTAAATGACAAAGTATTTCAGCAAAATTCTGGCTCCCCACTTGAATCTCTGTTAATTTACTTTCAAGGTTTGCTCCTCTTGATTTCTCTTAGAGGTCTGGCAGGAGAACAACAAATAAGCAACTGAGGAATGAGAAACCACACGGAAACCACAGAGTTTATCCTCCTGGGATTGTCCGACGACCCCCAGCTTCAGGGGCTGATCTTCGTCTTCCTGCTCATCACCTACATGCTCAGCATCACTGGCAACCTGACCATCATCACCCTGACCCTGCTGGATTCCCACCTCCAGACCCCCATGTATTTCTTCCTCAGAAACTTCTCCTTACTAGAGGTTTCCTTCACAACTGTCAGCATACCCAAGTTCCTGGGCACCATGATTACAGGAGATAAAACCATTTCCTTTAATGATTGCATTGCTCAGCTATTTTTTTTCATCCTCTTGGGAGTCACTGAATTTTACCTTCTGGCTGCCATGTCCTATGACCGTTACATCGCCATCTGCAAACCTCTACATTACATGACCATCATGAATCACAGAGTCTGCATACTTCTAGTCTTCTCTTCATGGCTAATTTCATTCTTAATCATATTCCCCGCACTATTGTTGCTCTTACACCTTAATTATTGTAGGTCCAATATTATTGACCACTTTACCTGTGACTATTTTCCCCTGCTGCAACTTTCTTGTTCAGACACAAAATTCCTAGAGATACTGGGTTTTTCCTGTGCTGTGTTCACTTTAATGTTCACGTTGGCCTTGATATTTCTGTCCTACACATATATCATCAGAACAATTTTAAGAATTCCTTCTACTAGTCAGAGGACAAAGGCCTTTTCCACATGTTCTTCCCACATGATTGTCATCTCCATCTCTTATGGCAGCTGCATTTTCATGTATATTAAACCCTCAGCAAAAGACAGAGCATCTCTGAGCAAGGGCATTGCTGTGCTAAACACCTCAGTGGCCCCCATGCTGAACCCCTTTATTTACAGCCTAAGGAATCAGCAAGTCAGGAGAGCCTTCATGGACAGGGCAAGGAAGATTGTATTTTTCTCAAGGAAATGAAAGCTGTGAGGTCATGAATTAGCCACACACCACATGGCGATTTAAAATATACAAACATGAAATTTAAGCAACTTCTTCAAATTACAAGAACTTCTTGTCTCCTTTTCATTCTTTCTTTGTTTCTACCAGTTTAAAGCACATATAATATGTTTCCCAGTCAATTGCAATGACTTCCTGTGTCTTTCTGGTTCCAAGTCTTTTGAACAGTTTCTTATTTGCAACTTTTTGAGCAATAACTGTTTTAAAAAGTATCGTAGTTTGAGTTTTATTAAAAAAACAATTATTACCAGGAATGGAAAGGACACTATGAATATTGATATGATATTTTACTTAATACATATACAGAAAATATAACTTTATGATTTTCACTGACATTTGACAGGAATTACTTTTACCATCTTACCATTTCTCTAGGCAAAAAAATTCTTCAAATGCCATATGATTTACAGAAAAAATGTAAAAGTTTTCATTTAAAAAACAAAAAACATTGCACACTTAAAGGGTATGTCCATGTAAATTATCTGTTGGCTAAAAAAGCAGCAATCTCTAATAATATATACTTTCATATTCATGTTGCCAAATAGATCTCCATATTCACAAATCTCATAATAACCAGTAGATATAGGTAGATATACAGGTAGATACAGACATACGTATATACACACATATTATAGAAAATTGTGAAGCAGTAGCTGTTTTAGGTATGTAGGGCAAGTTTATTTTCTCTAATTCTATAGAATTTAAGGTCCACTTTGTTTTATTTTATTTTTTTAAAAATTTTCCCCACTTTCTAACTATGCTGAAATATTAATTATAGCTCCTTCTCTAGTTTTGGTCAAGGTTGAAATATGGCATGTATTTACATTATTTATTGCCTAAACAAAATCTTTTAAGTTATGTAGAAACTTTGTAAAAGTTTATAGCAGAGAAAAATTGCCCATTTCTTATAAAACTAGAATTACACCTGTTAAAATACCCATCCACTCATTCTAAAGGTATTAAATGTCTAAAGTATTTTATGCAGATGTAGGGGTGTGTGTGTGTGTGAGAGAGACAGGGAGATAGAAAGAGACAGAGAGAGAGAAAGTGAAATAAGAATTACGAATACTAAAAAAGTATTCTAAATTACATAAATGACCTTTTAGTAATAGAAAATATAATATCCTAATTAGTAGTCTGACATGCCTAATGCTTTCTATGCAATTTATTCAATTGAGAAATACAGGACAGGAGTTGTTAGAGAGAAAAAAAAAGTAAATGATAGAAAGCTGAAGGAGATTCAAAATGTAGAAGAAAACCTATAAATAGTTTCTCAATTTTGTCTTATCTGAAGTATAATCTGTGTGTTAAATAAGACAAATAGTTGGCAAAGTTAGGATTCTATAACCTCTCAACATATACTTCTCCACTGATAAGGCCAGTGCCCAGTAAATCTGGCATATATAATACACTACAGGGATGGAAATGAACCTGTCAAACAAATAGCATAATTAGCTAAAGAAAAAGTAATGATTGTCATTAAAATCGGTTGCTATATCTAACTGCTATACTGGGAATCTGGGCAATTTATATTTATAAAGTAATGAGAACATTTAATATGAGATTTACCCACTTATATTTTAAAAACACAATATAGTATTGTTAACTGTAGGCAAAATGTACTATCACAATGTTTTTCAATACTAATTGTCTTCAACATCTTCAGAATTATTCCTCTTACAGAACTGAACTTAATAGCAGCTGCCATCATCAATGCCCCATTGCCCACCCCAACCTGCCCCAAGGCAGCCACCATCTATCCTCCATTTCTATGAGTTCGACAAATTTTAATACCTCAGAAAAGTGGATTTATCCATTTTTTTGTTCTTTTGTGACTGCCTTATTTCATCTAAACGAATGTCCTCCATATTCATCAATGCTGTCACATATATTAGAAGAACTAAAAATGAAAGAGAAAGAAAGAAACAACCACACAATGGTTAAAGTTTTTTTCTGCTGAGCCTGTCTGATGATCCTGATCTTCTGATGTGATTTTCTTATAATTATTTATCATATACATTTAAGTGTCAATGAACCCTTGACTTTAATACCCTAACTTTCATTGACTTCCATCTGCAAATACCTATATATTTCTTAGCTGGAACTTCTCCGTCGTAGAAATCTCATTTACACTGTATGTATTCCTAGATATCTGGAGACTATTATCACCAAGGATAATATCATTTCCCATAACAGTTGTGCAGCCCAACTATTTTTCTTTGTATGCATGGGAGTGGCTAAATTTCTTTTCTTTCTTGATGTTTTTATTTTTTATTTTTGAGAGAGTGAGAGTGTGAGCAGGAAAGGGACAGAGAGAGAGGGAAACACAGAATCCAAAGACAGGCTCCAGGCTCTAAGCTAGCTGTCAGCACAGACCCTGATGCAGGGGGCAAACCCACAAACCATGAGATCATGACCTGAGATGAAGTCGAATGCTTAACCAACTGAGCCACCCAGGCACATGGGAGTGGCTGAATTTCAATTTGAATTTCCATGTCTTTTGATCACTATGCTGTCATTTGCAAGCCCCTTCATTACAGGACCATCATGAGCAGGAAACTGACCTGTTTATGCTAAGTACATCGCCAGGTAGGTTTTTGACCATTTCCCCACCCTTTATACTTCTCCAGCTGGATAACTGTGCTTCCAATGTCACGGGTCACTTTGCATGTGGCTATCTTTCCCTTTTACAACTGCCTTATTTAGATACATGGCTCCTAGAAGTAATTGGTTTTCACTTTGCTTTGATTATTTTTCTATTCACTTTGGCATTTGTGATTTTGTCTTACATATACATCACCTCTGCTAATCAGAGAATAAAGGTTTTTCTGCTTCTTCTACTCACATGATTGCCATTTCTATTTTCATATATGCAAATTCCTCTGCAAAAATAAAAAGCATCATTGACAAAAGCAGTAGCTATTCTGAATAGCTCTGTTGTCCTCACACTAAACCTCTTTATTTACAGCCTAAGGAGGCAGAAAGTATGCAAACCTTCAAATATTTGGTCCTTAAAATGCTGTTTCATACAAACAAATCCAAATTTGGGGTAGTATGAATGAATGTTATCATAAAGATTTGATAAGGAAAAATGAAATTTTTAAAAAATGTTTCAACGTTTGGTTTTTATTTTTGAGAGAGACAAGAGAGAGAGAGAGAGAGAGTGAGAGAGAGAGAGAGCACTCCCAGGTGCCCAAGTGAGTGGGGGAGGGGCAGAGAGAGAGGGAGACAGGGAATCTGAAATAGGCTCCAGGCTCTGAGCTGTCAGTACAGGACCTGATGGACGAATCGGACCCACAAACCATGAGATCATGACCTGAGCCAAAGTCGGAAGATTAACCAACTGAGCCACCCAAGTGCCCTGAAATTTTAAACTAATTTGTACTGTCTTCCTGTATCTATGCCACAGCTACAGGAAATGCTGAGCTCATTTGTTAAGCATTTTTTATAAGATAGACGCTGATGAATTGTGTCTTCCTTTAAAATTACCTATCAGAGCATCTGTGTGACTCAGTCCGTTAAGAATCCGACTTCAGCTCAGGTCATGATCTCACAGTTTGTGAGTTTGAGTCCCATGTTGGGGTGGCTCTGGCAGCTCAAAACCTGGAGCCCACATCGCATTCTGTGTCTCCCTCTCTCTCTGCCCCTGCCCCACTCATGTTCTATTTCTCTATCTCAAAGAAAAAAAAACAAATAAACATTACAAAAATTTTTAACTACCTGTAGGTTCCATGTCAGTGATTTATGGTTGTGATTTATGATTGTCAGTATAAAATCAGTAGCTATGGACCAAACTCATTTTGCTGACTATTCTGATTAATCAAACTGTTTATCAAAAACACTATTTCCAAAAAAAAAAAATACAAAATCACTGTGGTTTTTGCCACATTATTCACAATAGCCAAGATACGGAAGCAACCCAAGTGTACATTGATAGATGAAAGGATAAAGAAGATGTCATATATTGTAATGGAATACTGCTCAGCCATACAAAAGGATGGGATCTTGCCATTTGTAACAACATAGATGGATTTAGAGGGCATTATGCTAAATATAATAAGTAAGACAGGGAAAGGCAAATGCCATATGTTTTCACTTATATGTGGAATCTCAAAAACAAAACAAAGCGATGAACAAACAAATAAAACAGAAACAGATCCACAAGGAGAGAACAAACTGATGGTTGCCTGAACCCAAGGGGGTTGAGGAATCGGCAAAATGTGTGAAGGAGGGTGAGATGTACAGATTTCAGTTGTGGAATCAGTCACAGAAGTTACAGCATCAGGAATATAGTCAGTGCTATTTTAATCCCTCTGTATGGCGACAGGTGGCAGCTACGCTGTGGTGAGCATAGCATAATGTATAGACTTGTTGAAATGTTATGTTGTACAACTGCAACTAATGTAACATTGTGTGTCACCTACATTTCAATAAAAAACGTTTTATACTGTAATGATTTAGAGTAACACTGTTTTAATCAACTTATTTTAAATATATCCTTTCTTTTATTGATATAAAAATATGTTTCTTTTTAAAAGTTACATGAATCATGAAATAAATATCTATAGCACCATTGTTTTTCCATACTATCTGTAGTGTCTGTCCAATTCTTCCCATTCAGTTAATAAACTTGGGTATGTATTTTACTACTTTCAAATTATTTTAAGGTACTTTATCCCATTTTCTAAGTATGCTGAAGTCATTGTTATGCATTATTTTATGAACTCTTCTTATATTCTGCATCATTTTTCCTAAAAGAAATGTAACATAAAAACTTAGGCATCCACTACTTCTTATGCTACTTAAAAGTTTGATAGGAATTTCATAAGTAATATCTCTTCTATAGAGAACATATATCTATGTCATATACAATACCAGGCATGTTCTATACTGTATCATAGTTAATCTTCACAGCTATATGACAAATTAGACACAATTATCCCTTTTTACCAATGTGTTAATTGATGCTTAGAAGTTGTGAGTGACTTGCCTAAGATCTTGAAAAATAACAGCCAATATAATAGTCTAATTTGAAAATCAAAACAAACAAAATAAATAAAAACTTGTGTTTGCTGTCTTATATTCATATTTGAAACTCTGCAAGGACCTGCAATTTGGCATAGCTTTTACTACAAGCACAATTTTACTGGTGCTTTTAACACATGATCTAATCTGTGCATAATTATATTACTATAGTCTAGTCAGGGAAAGTACTAACTCTTAATACTATACTTGGCATATAAATGAGAACTTTATTTTTTTTATTTTTTTCATATTTTTAATTTAATTTTGAGAGACAGAGAGACAGTGTGAGCAGGGGAGGGTCAGAAAGAGAGGGAGATACAGAATCTGAAGCAGCCTCCAGGCTCTGAGCTGTCAGCCCGGAGCCCAACGCTGGGCTCGAACCCATGAACCATGAGATCATGACCTGAGCCGAAGCCGAAGCCAGATGCTTAAGTGACTGAGCCACCCAGCTTCCCCATAAATGAGAACTTTAATCAATCAAAACAGGAAACTTCAACTGCCATAATGATGAGCAATACAGTGCACAGGAAAAAGAGTCCTATGTATTATGTATAAAAAGTATCATGATACCAAAAATTTTTCTCGGAGGCAGATTAAAAATAATGGAGTCAGAGAATGAACTTAGTACAATGTGGTAGACTTCCAGTATTTTTAAAAATTGGCATGGTGTAGAGATGCTTTCAGTAGAGATCTACATTAGAAATGAAGACATTTGGTTGCTAATCTGTCTGAAACACAATGTCAAGGAAAACAAACTTCACACTTAGTGTGGTTGTTTGCTTGTTTTGGGATTTTTTTCATGTCTCTTGGACACTGTCCCTCAGGATTTATTTTCATATCAGTGTTTTATATGTTAGTAGTTTTTGTACACTCCTGTTCTGAAAAATTTTGATTCACTGAATTATTCCCCCTTGATCCAGTGGCAGAGAGAACAGAAAAAATATTGAAGTAGTTGTACCAATTAAATAAGTGTAGAAACCATGCCAAAAAAGTTTTAAAACACATTCTGATATTTTTTCTAATTTTTATATTTGTTCCTTTCTTACTATCTATACTTAAATAAGTATATTATCCATGAGAAAAAAATTGGAAGGATAAGACAAAATATTGATAAAAGAAAATATACTTGTTCAATGGCAAAGGGAAATCCATCAGAAATGCTGGCAGCTCAGAGACTGGAGCCTGCTTCAGACTCGGTGCCTCTCCTACTTGAAATCTGTCTCTCTCTCAAAAATGGATGAATAAACATTAAAAACGTTAAAAAAATAAGAGTAAATTGCACTCATAGACCTTTTATTTGGAAAAAAATTGTGTTGCTGGCCCTATCCACTGAAAATACCTAGAAAGGATGATTGAACTCATGGTAATTATCACAGTTGGTACCCAGAATCTTAATTTGATTTGCCATTTCCTAATCAATGGAAGGGGAGCTTTTTTTCATTTAATGTTTTACTTATTTTTGAGAAAGAGAGAGACAGAGTATGAAGAGGGGAGGGGCAGAGAGAGAGGGAGACACAGAATCTGAAGCATCCTCCAGGCTCTGACCTGTCAACGCAGAGTCGGATGTGGGGCTCAAACTTGTGAACCGAGAGATCATGACCCGAGCATAAGTGGGACACTTAACCAACTGAGCCACCCAGGCAAGCCTGGAAGGGAAACTCTTAGAGAAATGACTCAGTCAAGTTCTAATACAGAAACGAGTAGCATGAGACTGGAAACAACTTGTCATCCAAGATGGGAAGGAAGGAGTCAAAGAGGAAGTGTATGGCCCAAAGGGGAAAAGTTTTCTCCCGGAGTGATGCACTCCAATGAGACAGTGATACCAATTTAAATCTCTCTTGAAATGTTTATGTCAATCACTAAAGTGCCCTACAGCAAATGCAAAATTTATAAAGCCATGTATTTATAAATATACCCCCAAAAAATACTAGAGAACCAGCTCTGACCACTGAATAGAAATAAAGTAGACATTCAACTGGGCTTTTCAGCATAAATTATACCAATGAATGAGCAAACGGAAAATGACAGATGAACAACAGAACCATCTTGCAGTACATAATGAATTAATGGACCCAGCCATTGATCAACAATGACTGCTAAAAATAAAAACAAATAGCAATTGAACATGTATTTCCTATTAAAGCTTAAATACCATCTCTGGAGTACTCTTGCAAATAAAGAACCCAAACCTAAACCTGGTTTAAGCCTCTAAATCTAACTAGCAGCTAGAGGAAATCATGAGGATGAGCATGCAGTCAAGCGGAGCATGACTGTACACTGCCCTCCGTCAATAATAATAGACTTTCTTGTTGCCTATTAATTGGGCTTTTAGGGTAAAAACATAACACCATTTCATCAAAACTGACCTATAAAATTATCATACTATATACTTGAAAGCTGCTGAGAGAGTAAACCTTAAATGTTCTCACCACAAAAAAGAACTGGTAAATATATAAGTGACAGATCTGCTAAGTAACCCCACCATAGCAATCATTTCACAATATACAACTGTATAAAGTCAACACGTGGTACCCTTTAAGCTTACACAGTGTTATATGCCTCAATAAAGCTGAAAAAAACTAAATGAAACAGACAAGGGTATCACTCTGTATGATACAGAGACACATCTGCCAGAGTGATCCGTTACTGAGTGCTCCATTACTAGGTTAAAGAAACACAGGATGCATGGTCATACATTTGAGTTATGCCTATATTTTTCTTCCTTTTTTTCTCTACATTCTATTCTAATTCTTCTCTTTCAGTAACTAATTCCCAAATAAACGTGCTTCTCAGCTGTGATTTACTTCTACAATGGTAACTCTACCATTATCTGATTATACAAACTATTATATTATGTTAAAAGTATGCATTGTTATTTTATTTAGACATATAAAATTTATTTAACTTTAGTTATTATATAATATGTATTATAAGTTTATATAATTATAGAACAATATATGCCTAATTATTAACTGATTACATGTAATAAAACTTTATTACCAAATATTAGAGAAACATAAAAAACAACAAAGAATATAATCAATAATAATTTCACTATCCAGAATTTCATATAAACATTTGGTGATATTTTTCATTAGAATATTAAAAGTATGATAAATAAATATAAAGGCCAAGATGAAAAATAAGATGGGAAAACTGATACTGCAATTACAATTGCTATATGTACTGAGGACTAAATTAATTAACCTATGTAATTAACATTAAACTTTGAGCACAATATGTGCATTATCATTGTTATTATTTAATTTGGAATTATCAAATGGCCTTATTTCTTGATGCCTCAACACTAACAAAACCTATGAATAAACAATAACAAAAAGAGTATATGTTAAAACCCTTATATTTCCAGAAGCTTAAGTATAAATTAGATTCTGAGTTTTATTTTTGTAAGAGAGTAAGTTTCACAACTGTTTTTATTACCCATGAAATATTAGGTAATTGTGATTAATGGAAGTAATTTTGAGAAGACAACATTTAGGTCCTCTGTGGACTACAAAGGTGAACATAACCATTATCAAGGGAGATTCACCATAGAGAAGAGCTAAAAGGCTATTGAGAAATGCAAGGTTGGCTTCCAGAAATCCCTCATGGTCCCCGGATAGCACAGATCTGGCCTGGACTTGGCCTTGTTCCCAGGAGATCAATGAACAACACCCTCTTTTGAGCTCAAAACAAGTAGACTTGGAAAATTTGAGCTATAAGTGCCACCAGAAAAAATTTAATTTAAGAATTTAAGAATCTGTCCTCAGAACCCAATGATGTTATCTTCCTCTCAGTTCTCTCTTTAAATAGTCCTTCTTACGTTTTTATATCAACATTATTGAAGAGGACTGTTGTATTATTTCTACATTGTTTTAAGGTTTCTGACATTCCACTTTTATTTCCTGAATTATTTCCTTTGAGCCATCATAAAATAGAGACAAAGCAGATCAAATTTTATTAGAGTGAACTTTGCTAGAGTCTGGCAGAAAAGGAATGAGTTGCATTCTACTCTTCACAGCACAAATTTGACTATTCAAAATTTAAAAGAGGCAACTGTCATAATTTTGGGAAACAAAATCTACAGCATAGCATATCCAGCACAGCTGGGAATTAGCTGAATAGGTTAGTACACATAAAAGACATTTTTCTGTATTTCTGAAATATACTTATGGATCAATGGTCTCATGTAAAAGAGAAGTATGGGGCAGACTCACAAGAGAATCAAACAGTTTTTCATAGAGCTAGTAGCTCAGAAGGAAGATGTTCACATGGAAAATGCACTGGACAAGGATAACGGTGACAGAGCTTTAAGATCTGAGACAAGTAGTTTCCAGATTTGTGTTTCAGTGTAAAATAAAAACTAGATAAATACTGCATGTCTATTTAAGCTCAAAATAAAAATGTTCAATTTATACATTGTTAGTATGTAACAGAAGATGTTAAACCTTAATGATTTTGATGAAATTCCATGACAAACCAATAAACGAGTAAGTGAATATGTTCTCTATTCGTTAAATAAAATAATAGAGTGTTACTATCTCATACAGAAAATATATATCACATGCTACTATGTAATATGTATACAACATTTCTCTACTACCTTGATGGCTAGCTCCTAAAATATTAACATTTATAAAATTAATAATTAATAACTTATGCTAATAAAATTATTTGATTTCTTATATCATAAAAAGTATAATGGTTGTTACTTTAGTCTTCTAAATTTTACTTTTAACTTGTGCTGGAATTAAGAGCATTCATTTTGGTTTTTAAATGGTAGTGTATCTAATAAATACATGACAGAAAGAAAAGAAAAATGCATATTTCTGTTAATTTTTCAACAAGAATATAATGATTTGTATAAATTGGACAAAGCAAGAAGTACTATTTATGATCTGTCAGTGATGTGAATTATTGTATGTAGATTTCCAACCCTCCTCTGCTCCATTTCAAATAAGAAAAATAGTAAATAAAGCAGAACTCACAAATGTGTATGAAAACCAAATGCAAACAAGAGAGTTCAATAGAAAATAAAATCATACACGGATTATAGAATAGATTTTAGAATTGTATAAATTACGGTGATATTGGTCATCATGAATTATACCTTCATCTCCTCGCTTTAAGACTCTTGCCACCTAAATATCTTTAAGAGAAGAAAAATGAAAGGGAGAGAGACAGAGACAGGGAAATGAACCACACAGTGATCACAGAGTTTGTCCTGCTCGGCCTTTCTGATGATCCTGACCTTCAGATTGTGATTTTCCTCTTCTTATTCATCACATACATATTAAGTGTCGCTGGAAACCTGACTATCATCACCCTAACCTTGGTGGACCCTCATCTACAGACGCCAATGTATTTCTTCCTCCGAAACTTCTCCTTCTTAGAAATCTCATTTACAACTGTATGTATTCCTACATTTCTGGGGGCAGTTATCACCAGGGATAAGACTATTTCCTATAACAATTGTGCAGCCCAACTCTTTTTCTTTATTTTCATGGGAGTGACAGAATTCTACATTCTCACTGCCATGTCCTATGACCGCTACGTGGCCATCTGCAAGCCTCTGCATTACAGCACCATCATGAACAGGAAATTCTGCATCTTGCTTGTGCTCTGCGCGTGGGTGGGAGGCTTCCTGACTGTTTTCCCACCCCTCATGCTTCTGCTCCAACTGGATTACTGCGCTTCCAACGTCATTGATCACTTTACATGTGACTATTTTCCCCTTTTACAACTGTCTTGTTCAGATACATGGCTCCTAGAAGTCATCGGTTTCTACTTAGCTTTGGTTACTTTGTTATTCACTCTGGCACTGGTGATTTTATCTTACATGTATATTATCAGAACTATTTTGAAAATCCCGTCTGCCAGTCAGAGAAAAAAGGCTTTCTCCACATGCTCCTCTCATATGATTGTCATCTCTATCTCTTATGGAACCTGTATATTTATGTATGCCAACCCCTCTGCAAAAGAAAGGGCCTCACTGACCAAGGGAGTAGCTATTCTCAATATGTCTGTTGCCCCCATGCTGAACCCCTTCATTTACACTCTGAGAAACCAGCAGGTGAAGCAAGCCTTCAAAGATGTGGTGCATAAAGTAGTATTTTATTCATATAAGTGAGATTTTTCTTTGGTGAATAAACGACACTCTAAAGTTAGGTAGGTAAAATCTTGAATACTGCCTAAAGATAACAGGTCCTTGATAGATATTTGTTCAATGAAAGTAATAGTGCTTGAGTCAACAGAGTCTTTTTTTGGTCATTTTTAAATGATACTGAAAGAAATCAAAATTGTAAAATTGTGTCAGGTTCCTGGATTTTATGCTTCTATTAATTACTGGGTTAAACCCTGCACATCTTTCAAATGGAAAGGAACCTTCTGGATAGCTGATTCTTCTTGAGAATTAAGAATTCTTAATAGTAAGAATTAATTACTATTATGGGAGAGTAATTTCAAGTGATTTTTGGAAAAGATTGAAGAGTTCAATGAGTATATAAATCCATATTTTTCATGCTTTTCAAAGAGAACGCACTGAGTACTGAACTCTATCCCATTCTTTTATTGCTCTATATTCAACACTTTGGAATAATTTATCTGATACGTTCTAGTTTGAAGAGCCACTTTTATGGAGACATCTTAGTATATGATGAAAATGTAATGTTTCCATGTAAGATTCAGTTGGCTCAGCATTTCACCCAACAAGAAAAGTAGTGGGAGCATTGTTCTTCAGAGACATTCTAATTTAGGAAATTCAGGAAACCTCTCCAAGGAGCTCTGCACATGTAGTTGTTTTCTCATTTAGATAGTATGCAAAATATTCCATATGCTTCTGGCTTACTTTGTATGCCCTTCCTATCCTTTTGGGCATTATCTCAAAAGTTTCCAATATTGGAATTCCAATGTTACAAATGTTGGTCACATTTGTATAATCCTTAGTGTATTTTCCTCTAGGCTTTTGTTGGCACATGTGATTCCCTGGAGTATTTGCTGGGAGACGTGGGCATATATGGTAGAGAAAACACATGCTTTATGCAGGTGAAAATCCATATTGAATCCTTGTCCAGAAAGGCCCAAAGTAACTCCAACCTTAGCATCACTTCACTACTTTTTCTCCCATAGCTACAATGGAAAATGTGTAAAAGATTATTAGCTATAAAACTAAAGTAATTCCAATGTATTCAGAAAGACTAAATTTAAAAATACTGAATCTCTTGACCTAAAACTGAAACGTTGTCAATACGTTTTTTAAAAAAATCATTTCAACCATTCGATGCGGTATAAATGTATGACAAATAGAGGTAAGACTGTAAAGTGAAGACAATGAAAAATTTCCTTTGCTTTGCACTGATTCATGAATACTTAACTTTTCATCGGAATCCATTTGGGGTTGTTATGTCATCTGTATTTGTCAAGGATTATGAAATATGAGAATGTGACATTTCTTGTTTGTCATAGTAATTTATTCCTTTAAAAATTTTTGAAAATTGTTGTCTTTGAATTTGATTTTCCTCATTGAATACAGGTTTAATGAGTAGTACATGTTCCAGTTTCAGGCAGAAGGAGTTAGGAATTCCAGTTCTACCCTGAACGTGTGTCTGATCTTGTTTATGCTACTTAAGCTGTTTCATTGTCAGATTCCTCAAAGGAACATAAAGGTACCACGCTGAGTAAATGAGACAAGAGCCTAAAACATTTCATTGCCTCTTAAATGAGGACCCTCTAACATAGTTTTTGGTATTTTGAGTAGGGCAATATTCCCCAAATATGTTACTGATTTTATTCTTAGGAAAATAAAGATAATTGTAACCACTGTCTGGGAGTACATTTTATTAAAATTTTGTATAATGTAATTTTTATTTTTATTTAAATTAGCCTCACAATTTTGTGAAATATTATTGTCATTTTTTAAAATTAAAGAAAAACTACAACTCAAGTTAAGTAACCTGTTTGAAGTCACAGCACTATAATGTGACTGAGTTGCATTATTAATCCATATCTCCTTGAATGCAAAGCCCACATTTTGCCAATAATGCCATACATTATAAATAAATATTAAGTTTTTAAAAAAATTTTTAAATGTTTATTTATTTACTATTGAGAGACAGAGAGAGAGAGAGAGAGAGCAGAAGCAGGGTAAGGACAGAGAAAAAGAAAGGGAGACTTAGGATGTGAAGCAGGCTCCAGGCTCTGAGCTGTCAGAATAGAGGCTGATGCAGGGCTGGAACCCACCAACTCCAAGATCCTGACTTGAGCTGAGGTCAGAAGCTTAACTGACTGAGCCACCCAGGTGCCCCAATAAATATTAAGTGCTGATGCCATACATTTTTAAAGAATTAGTTTCCTTTTTTAGGTTAAAAATTAACCTCAAATATAAATAACCACTTATCAAACTGTGACAATCAGAGTAGAAATAGAACATCTATATGACCACATAAGGATTTTTCCTTAATTATTCTTATTCATACTGGTTGGTGCTTTGATCTTACTTGGGACTCAAACTTCCCCTTTCTATAGAATTAGGAGAAAAGAAAGCTCATTTTTTCCCCCTATAGATTTCAGGGAAACAGGATTCTGAAATAATTTTTAGGAATACTCTGAGGCCATAATCTGGAAAAAAAATTAAATAGGTTCTTTATATGAGATTTTTTTGCATTTAGTCACAATGAAGTTCTTGCATAACATTAGATATCAGCAAACACAAGAATAGAATAAATCATTCCAGAAAAAAAAATAGTGGTTGTTACAAAACCAAACTGTTACTTAAGATATCACATTAAACCAATATGTGTTCTCTTTGCTGACAAGTTAGTCCACACGTCCACCTGAAACCAACAGTGTCAAGTGAGAGAAAGAGACTTAGAAAACTGTGTCCTAATGTTGTGGATGCAAACTGCCTTGAATATATGTTCACAATTTTAGGAGTTTTAGCTTTAGAAGAGAAAATTCAGCACAGATAGAGAATGCATGATGATAGTTTCCAATTGTATTGTGGAATCTAATCTCCTAATTATTACAAAATAAAGAAAAAACAATCTCTTAAACTTTCATAGGCCTTTAAAAATGGTTGTATCTTTAATTTGGACAATTTGAGGAATACTATTGTACTTTTTTTCAAAATTTATATGGAATGGCAGTCGTTTCCTTAAATTAATTTCCAGTTGTTTATTTAACACAATAACACATAGCTGTTTATAGAATAGGTTAACTTATACTTTCAATGAATGACACACTTGATTCAACAATGATATATCTAAGAGCCAAATTCATTGAAAAGAAAGGAACAAAGGGAAATACAAAGCTTTGAACAAAAGTTGCATGTGACTGGACAAAAGAAACATGGATGAGTAGTTAGGAAGGAAAGCTTGAAATGATGTCTTGGAGCCTTGGGTATATTTTTCATAACTCTACCAAAAACATCACAGAAATAATTTATAGATCAAAGACAGTACACACAGCTGTTAATTTTAGAGGATTGTTTATTGAGAACAATGACTCTAACGATTGCAATATCCATCATACACTTGAATTGCTATGCATTTGTTTGCAAAATATGTCATTGTGATGTTTGTTTCTCTTGTGAGTGCCTTTAGCCTGTTTTCTTCAGTCCCGGAGAAATGACAAAAGAAACGTTCATTTCTCGTGATTCTCACATGCTTTCCTACTAGCATTAGCACTATCCATCTCAGTTGGAATTTGCCTTAAATTATCAACAGCGATTTTTTTTTTTTTTTTTTTTTTTGCTAAACAGTGAGGTGAGTAGAAAGAGAACTCAGGCATATAAGAAAAAAAAGGAAGACATTTCACAGCATTATGATGCATTATATACTAAAAATCAACAATCCTGTAGCTTGAAACAAAGTATTCTATTGTAAAACTTCTCTCAGGACACTGAATTGAAAACCTTACTATTTAATGACAATGATCAGAATGAGGGATACGATAACGGACTGGTTGATTTACTGAAGAAAATTTAGCTTTACTTTAAGATACATTGTCATTATTATTATTATTATTATTATTATTATTATTATTCAGGAAAAGAAAATAAAGAGGTATTATGTGCTGTTTCATAGATTATTCCACGACTTGACAAAATAAAGCTTCTATAACTGAATGCTCATGTATATAAAAGGAAAAATATAAACAACATAATATGGGATAGAAAGCATATTTCATATATATAGAGAGATAATACTAAAATTTAGATGGAAGAAACAAGGATAAAAGTGCTGTAAAAGATAATTTTGGTATTCATGCAGTTTGGTTTCCTTAGTCTGTGCCTATGTAGACCCAACCTACTAAATTTCTACCCTGCCTTCTCCCTACTCTGTACTCTCTAAAATCTGAGGATATCATGCCAAACAATTCTTTCTCTGTGGCTTCAGATGAGGAGTTGGAGGCTGGAAAAGAAGAATGTGAACCAGAGTGAAAACTTAAAAATTTTGTCACATTCTTAAAATTGAACTTCAGTGACTTTCAAATTTTGGTGACATCCCCAATTGAGTGACCCTTCTCCAAACATATCATCTTTCCTATGTTACACTAGTAAGTAATAATATGGGCGATTAGGAGACACAAATGAGGAAATGAGTCACTTTTATAGGGGTCAGAAATTAGACAAGTTTTCTGATGGGAAGAAAATCCTTCAGGAAAGTGTTTTAAAAAATCATGAAAGACACTTGAATGCTGAAAACAAACTGAGGGCTGAAGAGGGAGGGGGAAAGGGAAAGGGAGTGATAGTCATGGAGGGGGGCACATGTGGGGAAGAACACTGGGTGTTATATGGAAACCAACTTGATAATAAACTATAAATTAAAAACAACAACAAAACAAAACAAAAAAGTCAACAGGTATGATTTCTATTCCAGTTTTCAAACATTCAGGAAAATCAATGTTAAAATCCCTGTTTTTTTCATTCAGGGTATATGATTTGGACAAGATTTAAGAAATTTGTTTAGATTCAGTTTCCAATCTGTAAAATAAGGACTTTAAGAAAAATCATTCTATGTAATACACAGAGGGCGGTATATGACAAAAACTTACTTTAAACATTTTATCTACCGTTATTAGGTTGTCTTAAAGACCTCTATATTAAATTAAATTAGTTTACTGGCATAGACAAATTTCAGCACTATCTATCTGTGTATCCGTCTTTTCTTTAATCTTTCTGTTTGTGTTTTCTACTCTAGATTATACAAGAGGAAAAAAATGAGAAACCACACGGAATTAACAGAGTTTATCCTCCTGGGATTGTCTGATGACCCACAGCTTCAGGGGCTGATCTTCATCTTCCTGCTCATCACCTACATGCTCAGCATCACTGGCAACCTGACGATCATCACTCTGACCCTGCTGGATTCCCACCTCCAGACCCCCATGTATTTCTTCCTCAGAAACTTTTCCTTACTAGAGGTTTCCTTCACAACTGTCAGCATACCCAAGTTCCTGGGCACCATCCTGACAGGAGATAAAACCATTTCCTTTAATGATTGTATGACTCAGTTATTTTTTTTCATCCTCTTGGGTGTCACTGAATTTTACCTTCTGGCTGCCATGTCCTATGACCGTTACATCGCCATCTGCAAACCCCTGCATTACATGACCATCATGAATCCCAGAGTCTGCATACTCCTTGTCTTTGCTTCATGGCTGGCTTCATTCTTAATCATATTCCCATCACTCATGCTGTTTATTCAGCTTGATTACTGTAAGTCCAATGTTATAGACCATTTTACCTGTGATTATTTCCCCTTACTACACCTTTCTTGTTCAGACACAAAATTCCTAGAGATGGTGGGTTTTTTCTGTGCTGTGTTTACTCTAATGTTCACTTTGGCATTAATAATTCTGTCCTACATATATATCATCAGAACAATTTTGAGAATTCCTTCTGCTAGTCAGAGGACAAAGGCCTTTTCCACCTGTTCTTCCCACATGATTGTCATCTCCATCTCCTATGGCAGCTGCATTTTCATGTACATTAATCCATCAGCCAAAGACAGAGTGTCTCTGAGCAAGGGAGTTGCTGTGCTAAACACCTCTGTGGCCCCCATGTTGAACCCCTTTATTTACAGCCTCAGGAATCAGCAAGTCAGGCAAGCCTTCACAGAGAGGGCAAGGAAGATTCTATTTTTATTAAAGAAATGAAGAAATAAAAGTGTTAAAATTAAAGGCACATCATGAGTAATTGAAAAAAATAGGGTTTTTCCATACACACACACACACACACACACACACACACACACACAGACAGAGCTACACATTTTCTTTTTAAAATTCCAATCCATCTCTCATGCATTTCCTTTACTTTGAATTAGTCTTTCCACTCTGTAACTATGAGACTGGCTTCATTTCCTTCTCTTAAATATTTTTAAATACCAATTTTTTCAAATTCTTACATAGAAAATTAAAGAAATGCAAAAAAAGACACCTAAGATCAATGAGTTAAATTGTTTTTATGATTTTAGTAGGAAACACTCTTTCAAAGAATTCAGAAATTACTGTCATGATTAACATTATTTTTAACTTACTATGCGAGTATCATAAATATAACTTTGTCTTATTAGAATGTTACATGACTACCCTCTCCATTTTATAGCATATTTAGTAAGTATGCAAAAAATGCAATTAAAAAATAACAATTATTTTTGAGAACTCTAAAAGTATTTCTCAAGTGCCCAGTTTAGATTTTCTGTGCCATAATTTATCAATCAAAACACAATTATAAACATAAACTTACTAGGGAAAACTCGAAGCAGTCCCTACATCCTGGAATTCCATAATTACCATATACACCATATCAGTTATTTAAAATGCCCGAAGAAATAAATATACTAGATACAGATATGAGTACATATACTGTGTTTCAGTAGTATACTTAAATGCTTGATGTTAAATAGCTCTTTTTGTAAATCAGTTGTTAAGTTATAAGTTTCTCATCCTACCTTTTGTGGCTGTTTTTTTTTTTAAGTTTGTTGTCAAGTTGGTTACTGTATAACACCCAGTGCTCATCCCCACAAGTGCCCTCCTCCATGCCCATCATTCCACTTCCCCTTTCCCTATCCCCCTTCAGCCCTCAGTTTGTTTTCAGTATTCACGAATCTCTCATGGTTTGCCTCCCTCCATCTCCCTAACTCTTCCCCTCGCCTTCCCCTCCGCCTGGTCCTCTATTAGGTTTCTCCTGTTAGACCTATGAGTGAAAACTTATGGTATCTCTCCTTTTCTGCCTGACTTATTTCACTTAGCATGAAACCCTAAAGTTCCATCCACTTTGCTACAAATGGCCATATTTCATTCTTTCTCATTGCCATGTAATACTTCATTTATATATATATACCACATCTTCTTGATCCATTCATCAGTAGATGGACATTTAGGCTCTTTCCATGATTTGGCTCTTGTTGACAGTGCTGCTATGAACATTGGGGTACATGTTCATAGGGGGTGTTTCTGGGTCATAGGGGAGCTGTATTGATAGTTTTTTGAGGAAACTCCACACTGTTTTCCAGACTGGCTGCACCAGTTTACATTCCCACCAACAGTGTTTTGACCTGATAGCTTACACATACAATTCATTTAAGTGAAAAAGATGCAAAACCTTATTTGTTTCATAATATATTTTGTTAATAGAAAAATATTTTAAGGGCACCTGGGTGGCTTAGTTGGTTGAGCATGCAACTCTTGATTTAGGCACAGGTCATGATCCCAGGGTCGTGGGATTGAGCCCAACATCGGGCTTAGTGCTAAGCATGGAGCCTGCTTGGGATTCTCTCTCTCTCTCTGTCTCTCTCCCGCTCTCCCCCACTTGTGTGCTCTCTCTCTGTCTCTCTCACACACACACACACACACACACACATACTTGCACACAAAAAAAGAAAAGTCATTTTAATAAAAATAAGTTATGCACCCACTCTCACTGCTTTCATTCAGTTCTCTACTCTCAGGTTCTATCTAGGGCATTAGAAAAAGAATAATAAATACATTTAAAACTTCTGAAAAAGAAGAAACAAATAAATCTTTCTTTGCAAATAACATGATTTTCCTCCTGAGGCCTTAGCGCATTTACTGTAAATGTTTCTGAAACCTGAGATACTCCTTTCCCAGATTCTGCATGGAATATTCCAGACATCCACGTGTCACCTCAATAAGGCCTGCCCCATCACTTCCCAGCCTTTGGGCCATGATCAACTGTACGCCCACACCAATAACGCTATTTAAAAGTGTAAAACCCAGCTTCCAAAGGTTTATGTTTTCTCTTCTTTTACAAAACATTGATTAATTTATGAGAGACCATATATATCTACTAATCAATCATGTCCATTGCTTACTGTCTCTCACACCCCTCGGGGCCCAATGAAGGCAGGGATCTCTGTCCACTTGGTAGATAGAGTGTGGTGCTGGAGCCTGCCTATACCTTGCCGGCAGCCAGCTGTGCTTGTGCCTCCGCAATTCTGCATGCAGGGAGGCCACAGCACCTACCATGGTGGGAGACTTTACATCTTAAAAATTGATAGGCTCTACTGATCGGATCCTCACCCCCACTCGCTGAGAAGATGTTGAACATTTACTGGAAGTCACTAATCCTCCTGATTTAGAACATGTGTCTGCCATGCAGTGGGTATTCAATAAATATTTTTTGAATAAATAAATGTTTAAATAATGTAGAACAGCTCCAGTGTCCTAGCAATCAGAGCACTGAGTAAATATTTTGTCAAAAGAAACACACACTATTTTTACAATAATGTACCTGACACTGTATTAGCTTTTAAAACAATGTTCAAATAAAATGTGTATTTCATCATAACTAGACAACTATGAATGACAAAGTAATAGTTAACAGAATATATCTAATACATTTAGTGCACATTTTTTCTTTTATTTTACATTAAACCATTTGACAGCTATATAAAAATGTATTTCTTTGACTTATCATGAAGTCAATGATAATACTTCTCGTTAAGGTATTCCTAATGAACTTTCTAATGGTAAGAATTCCCATAATGCAAACCCTTGTTTTTCTCATAAAAAAATTCTTAACAACTATTTGGGCTACACTTAGTAATATATGAGATCCAACGTCTTGTGTCAATCAATACACTTCTGAGATTATAAATTCAATTTGTAGAAAAATAGCTCAATTAAACAGTGGTGCTCAAAAATAGGAGGCCAACCAGACATCTTGCGGGGAGTGAGGGGACTTACCGAAAAAGGATGATAATGTATCACTGAAATTAACTAGTAATATGCACTGGAATTATCTAGTAATTTGATGTCAGTTCAGGTTCTTAAGGAAAGTCTTTAGTAATTTTTCTGATTTATTTTGGAGAGAGATAGCATGAGCAGGGGAGAAGGTAAGAAGGAGAAAATCCCAAGCAGCCTCTATGCTTTTCATGGAACCTGGGATAGATCTCTTTAATTTTTTATTAATGTTTATTAATTTATGAGAGACAGAGAAACAGAACATGAAGGAGAGAGGGCCAGAGAGAGAGGGAGACACAAAATCCAAAGCAGGATCTAGGCTCTGAGCTCTCAGCACAGAGCCTGATGCAGGGCTCAAACTCACGAACCTTGAGATCATGACCTGAGATCATGACCTAAGGTGAAGTTGGAATTTTAATCAATCTCTTTACCCTGAGATCATGACACCAGCCAATATCAAGAGTCTCAATGGACTGATTATTTTGCTGGTTCATAAATATTCTCACAAGGAAAAAAGGTCATATGCACAAATATAAACAAGGATTTAATGGAAGTAAATAACATAATGAAGGAAGTAGTCAAAAGACAACAAAAGCCACATTAGCAGGAGCTATGGAAAGGGTTTCCCTAAATTCAAAGGGCCAATACAGCAATAAACCTTCCATGTTTTTAATAGCTTGTCCATTTTAGAAGGCAATCAAGTCACACTAGAAATCTATAACAGCATTTTCTACCATTTCATTCTGCTAATGAATTCTTCTCTAGATTGCCAGAATTCAAAGGATATAAGGACACCAATTCCTCTGAGGAAAACTCCATCTTCTGGGAGAAAAATGTGAATTCTTTGTATAATCAGAAGAGTGAAATTCCAAGTCCATTATCACTTTGTTTATATATTTGCCCATTTACCTCATCAATGCTTGTATACTTTTTATTCAATATTTATAAAAATAGTTCACCTGTATCTTTAATGATTCTTCTCCTTGTCACTTGCTTTACTTAATGAATTCCCCTGGGAAAACGTAGTTAAATAAGATATAGTTAAATAAGTCCAGTTCCATTTGTATGGCATACATTGAGAAAAAATGTCCTTATTTTCTGTTTTTCAAAGCAGCATTTGCAGGAAAATATAGCAGTCCCTGAACCTAAGGAAAATGCTACTTAGGTTTTATAGGTGTATAATCATAATATTACAAACCACTGACTTTAAATGTTTACAGGAATAGAAAGAAAAATGATTTAATAGTCAGTATTTTGTACTATATGAAAAGAGGCAAATGGAAGAGTACTTTACCCGTCAACTCAGTTTAACTGAATTGTACATGGGCCTTGATAAGAAAAGAAAAGCCAGAATGAGTTGTAGTATAATAAAATGTTCTCAAAAATTCGTAGTATCAGTAATGAAGGATATTGTGAGCCACATAATACTAATCTACCAACAAAGGAATTATGATCCTTAAGAACTATGATAAAGCTAAAACAATATACTTCTTTCGAGAATACAATAGAAACCAAGTCTTTTGCTAAAGCAATTTAGCAGCTCTGAAATTATGTAAATTTTCAGCAAGTCAGATGATAAAATTTGAGACTAAATCATCAAGAAGACCCAGAGTAAGTAAATTTTTCATTCTTCAATCTATATGTCTTCAATTTATTCAAATATTTTCAAAAAATATTATTTGTGTATATCATTGTGCATTTACAAACCTTTCAATATTAAAAATTAAGTAACTGTTTACTACCAACAGACAATTAATACAATGCTAAAGGAGGAACAAAGATGTAAATCTTGGATTGTTTATTTCTTTCTAACTTGAAATCATATTCTGTTATAAAAATAGGATTTAAAAAAAAATCCCAGGGTGCCTGGGTGGCTCAGTCAATTAAGCAGTCAACTTTGGCTTAGATCATGATCTCACAGTCTGTGAGTTTGAGCCAGAAGTTGAGCTCTGTGTTGACTCAGAGCAGGATTATGTGTCTACATTTCTCTCTACCCCTCCCTTGTTCACACTCTGCTTGTATCTCTCTCTCTCTCTCTCAAAATAAATAAACATTAAAAAATAATATTAATAATAAAAATAATAAAATCTTTAAAAATTCTATTGTAAATAATTCTGCTTCCCAGTAAATGTTATTTTGATCATCGACTTGTTTATCTTCCATGACAGTATTAAAAAAAAAAAAGAGAGAGAGAGGACTCTGCATTGTATTACTTAAAATATTTCTAAGCTATTATTTATTTGAGTAATTGAAGGAATAGAGAGGTACCTTCTTGTCCTTTTGGCCTTTTGATCAGAAAAGGAAAAACAATGATAATAGATAATATCAATCAAACCCTTAAGAAACTAATTTATGAGGTGGGGTGGCTGGGTGGCTCAGTTGGCTAAGCCTCCTACTTCGGCACAGGTCATGATCTCACAGCTGGTGAGTTCAAGCCCCATGCCAGGCTCTCTGCTGACAGCTTGGAGGCTGCTTCAGATTCTCTGTCTCTATCTCCCTCTCTCTCTCTCTCTCTCTCTGTCCCTTCCCCACTCACATGCTGTGTTTCTCTCTCTCAAAAATAAGCAAATATTAAAAAAAATTTTTACAAAAGTAATTTATGAGAGAATGTGAGCAAAACATTCCCTTGGGTAAACATATATGTCCTAAATGAGATTATCACTATGGTGATGAGTTGTTTAATCTTGTGAAATTTCACTCGACTATGTAGGCCTCAAAATATAAAATGTGGTGGTAGCCTAAATTACTCCTATAAGATTTCAAACTCTATATTTAGATTATCCATAATTGGGACTAGTTTTTACAATATTGAGATAAAGAAAAAATCAATTACAATATTTTTATGTTTTTATAAAAAGGAATAATTAGCAGCTTAATCTTGAAGAAACATTAGAAGAAATAGCTTCTGCCTAAATGTTAGCACAATACTTTTTTTTCTTTTTTAACCCGTGGCCTGGGACTGAGAATTTTCAACAACAATAAAAAAAGATCAATCTTTAACTTCAGATCATATTTATTACTTGAATGTAGGGTCCAATAGAAACTGGAGAGAGTTGCTGAAAGGGAACATGTGTCTTTGGCTTTCACAGATTATTCATCATCATGGTTATTTTTAGGACTTTATATTCTATCCTCAATCTTGTTCTCTTTTATTTTCTACAGGGGAACTTATATTCACTGTTTTAAAGTGGGGGAAAATGATCAGCAATGAGAAACCACACAGTGCCCACAGAATTCATTCTCCTAGGGCTATCAGATGACCCAGAGCTGCAGATTGTGATTTTCCTCTTTCTAATGGTCGCATATATATTAAGCGTCACTGGAAATCTGACCATCATCACTCTCACCTTGGTGGATTCCCATCTGCAGACCCCTATGTATTTCTTCCTC
>PISW01008210.1:0-31967 GCA_004023785.1 Mungos mungo
AAGAAGAAAAACACATGTTATTTTACCATCACACACTTTACGACTTAATTTGTTTCTCCTTTGTGCACGTGCTCTTTTTCTCTCTCAACACAAAATCCACATGTCCACACGCAAGTACACGTATCTGATGACTGATACGAAGACAAATAGTTAGCGTGGACATCCAAGAGACAGAGGCCTCTGGAACCTCAGGGTTCCAACCAGCAGCCTGAGTACACACGGAGTTTGGTAGATCGCTGCTCTTTCTCCACAGATACTTGGCTGCCTGTTTTTGACCCAGCACTAACACCACACAAGGGGCCCTTGTTAATAGAAAAGGGTCAAATTTTGTCATTGCTAACTGCTAATACAATTTTGACCCTCCCAGCTTTTATCAGAAAAGATCCATAAGATTGTTTAGCTGAAGTAGAATTGTGTGACTTGGCTAACTTTTTTGTGCCTTAAATGTTTAAGAGACCAAAAATCCACAGACACTTCAAAATCATCGAGAACAGGGCACCTGGCTGGCTCAGCCAGTAGACCATACGACTCTTGATATGGGGGTCATGGGTTCGAGCCCCATGCTCAGCATAGAGATTACTTTTAAAAACTCAAGGAAAATCAGTGCTTTAGGAGGATGGGCCCTTTTGTGCCTCGAAATCCCCTCGTTCCTAGAGACTCTGTGCTGAGCGCTTCAGGAGAAGTGAGAAGAGGCTTACTGAATAAGCATTAGTTTGTTCCTCCTAACTTCTATTTTGACACAGATTTTTAGAGGCTTAGAAACCGTGAAATGATTACTAAAAGATCGGGCAAAGGCATTGGGGATTGTTCTCTATTCTAACATAAACTTATAAAAACTGGGACAGGGAAGGTTCTGTCCTGACCACATGTAGGCTTCTATTTCCTTCCTTATGGTAGTGAAATCTAGAAAGTGAACAAATACATGATTTTTCTGACAGTGTAGTCACCTATGAAGATTGTAAACCCCCGGGGAATTCCGGCCCGTGGAGGCACTCACACAGTATGGGTGCCCCTGAATAGTCTGCGGTTTTTCCTTCTTGCTCCCCCTCCCGAGTTCCTCCTGACGGGCTTTCCCGAGGAAAGCTGGCCTCGCAGGCCACCGCGCGCCCGCCGTGTGCGTCCGGACCGGCTTACGCCCTTGATGCCGCTGGTTGTGTAATCCTCGGAGCAGGAAGTGGCGCGGCTCCCACGGAACCTGTTCTGCTTCAGAGGGTGACCCCACGGCTGTCCCGGTGTGACCTGGTGACCACACTGCCGAGCTCCCAGGCGTCTGCCTGTGGCCGTGCAGACTCGTGCTCACCTCGGGCCCGGCGCCCGTGTGGGGACGGAGCCTCTGGTCTCTGAGCGGTGTCTGAGCAGGCTGTGTGTCTGCGCCAGCTCTGCGGCGACAGCAGCCCAGCAGTAGCGCGCTTTCCTGAGCGGCAGGTTCAAAGGATCTCACTAAAATAACTGCAAGAACGGCGCGGGGGGTTCCCTTACGGCCTGACCCCGGCAGGTTAGCTGCAGAGCGTCTGGAATTGGGCGCTGTCGTCCTAAGCAGCCGCAGACTCTGCTTTTGTCCCCGTTACCTGTCGGCATCAGTGACTCGTCCCCTTGACTTCCTCGCCTTGCCGGGACTGTCATCCCGAGAAGGTCATTTCCATTTCGTCGTCGCGGCCGGCTTCTCACCAGGGCACCTGGCCCTTTGGATACCCGAGCGCATTGAAACGCGTGCACAAGGCCCTCGAGCCTTCCAGCGCGCGTCTTTTTCTTAGATCTTACTCTCCAGGGTGTTTGGTCGATGCTTCTAAGTTATTTTTCATTTCCTGGTTTGCAGCTGTCCTTATTCACATCCTTTTATAAGAAAAAGGGGGGGAAACTCCGTTTATTGATGCCTTCACTGACTCAGACTGTAGAGATTTTTCATTTTGTGTTGGTCTGTAGCTGCGTTCCCTCAGCCTCTGCCAGCTCCGTCTCTAGCTCCCATCAGTGGCTCACTTGACGGGCCGGCGCTCGCTTCCCCGGGTCCAGAGAGCCATCTTGTGCTGGGACCACAGTCTGGTTTTCAAAGGAAGTCACGGAGCACCGGTGACCTCAGTGTGATGTTACTAACATCAGAACGGGCATGCGCATGAATAGGAGCAAGATGCCGTAACGGCGTGTGACCTGACGGAGCCCAGGCCCTGCTGGCTTCGGGGCCCGGCTCTGAGAGGCGTCCTGTCATGACAGAGCCCCGTTGGCTCCGTCTAGCCTCTCTCAGAAAGACTCTGGCTTCCAGACTCCAGTGCTGTCTGTTAGAGCCAGACAGTGTTCTGGGGGCTTGATGGAGGAGAGAGTGCTATAAATCTTATTGGTCCTGTTAGCTTGTTTGACCAGCCAGAATAAGTAAATCGCCACGTTGGGATTTGACAAACCATTTCATAGCCATTTCCTGTAGGTACTGAGTGGCTTGGTAGGTGGGTGGCACACCGCCAGGGTGAAGGTTTCTGACAACACTCCCGTGCAGCAGAAGTATTTATCTTCCTTTCCAAGCCCTCACAACCTCCCAGTGTGGAATAAAAGTCAGAGCCTTCATATGCAGATTCCTTTATCTGAACTTGATCTGCCCAGTGGTGCACAGAAATCAAATGAATATAAACTTAGACTTTGCTCTTGACTTGCTTCTAGCATCTGTAACCCCTTGGAGTCATCCCTGGGGGCAGGCGCACAAGCAGCAGCCGGAGAGTCAGGGGACTGATGATCTTACCTGCTCCCTCAGTTGTGCAGGATATCCCTTTATGGTAACGCCTGTGTTGCTGTGGGCATTTAACACGCCGGCGTCGTCACCTGGTTTGGCCTGATACAGCTGTGTGCCAGGGGAGTTGTACTGCCCATCCATGTAAGGGACACCTGTCTAAACAGAGTAAGGGACACCTGTCTAAACAGATATCTCCAGATATGTGGGTAACTATTGTCTTCATGAGAGAAAGGGTCAGAGCCACCACTGTATTTGCTCAGCAGCCCTGTTTTCTGTACTTCGGTGAGGTTCGGGGAGGGTCACACCCTCATGCTGACCGTCGTCTTTGTGATTTCAGAGGTGGTGGCCCAGTGGTGCACGCAGGGGGACCTCCTGGCCGTCTCTGGAATGGAACGGCAGACCCAGCTCGGTGAGCTCCCCAACGGCCCTCTTCTGAAGAGTGCCATGGTCAAGTTCTACAATGTCCGCGGGGAGCACATCTTCACTCTGGACACGCTCGTGCAAGTAAGGATGTGTGTCAGACACTCGCTGTGACGCCACCGAGTCAGTGTGCTCTCCGGGCTCTGTTAAATACCGCGAGGTGGCTCTCCTTGCTGTAATTATCTTTGACAGACTTTCATCTTTCATTGACCTCAATTACATTATGGAGTATAAGCCAGAAGAAATAAGGGAGAAACGTGCTTTTGCCTTTAACCAAAACACTGTGTTACATTCCCCACTGAAAAGGGTGGACAGTGAGTAAGCAGAGCGGGCTGGTGTTTATCGTCAGGCGGAAATGAGAACTTAGAGAAGTATGTGCTGAATCTTCATGTCTTCACTGTGTCGTGTTGTTTTCTACGCCAGTAATGTACTTCTGCATTTCCGCTAAATTACTATTAAACAGTAAGTGAGAAAGCTTTAAAGATCGTTAGGAAAGAAAGATAGCCCTTTTCTATTTGTTTTTATTTCCCAGAGATCTTCAGAGCACTTCATTCTGATCTGGGTCAGCTCTCATGGAGGGTGACATTCTTAGTGGGGCGTAGTGGAGACAGGTCTGAGAGCGAGTTGAGGATTGATGGGGGCGGTAACAAACTGGAGACTTCTGTCCTCACCTTACCCCGCTCGAAGAGGCAGGTATGCCAGATTCGGGGAAGTTTGTGATTAGATCCCGACGTTAATTATTTAAATACCTCTCTCTTTTCTTGGTTGTGGAAAAGTACACATCATAGAATTTACTGTCTCAGTCATTTTTAAGTGTACAGTTCAGTGTTGTTAATTGTGTTACATTATTGTGTAACCAATCGTCAGAACTTTTTCATCTTAACTAAACTGAAACTGCAGGTGCCTTGCCTGGAACATAATAGGTGCTCAGTAAATATTTGCTTGGTGGGTTGATGGATGGACAGTTGTCAACATATGCTTTGTTTAGTTTTTTCCGCGGATAGTTTGAATCAGTAGGCTGTGTGCCCTCTCAGATACCATGCTGAATTTCTATCCCTACCCTGGCAAGTAGGAGAGGATAGGCATTTCTAGCTCTGAGTTAGTAAGGTTTTTACAGTTATTAAAAACCTCATTTGTGAACTGAAGTAATGAAACATACCCCCAGTGTATTCAGTGCTGTCCACTCTGCTGTCTGACTCAGGGCGCCCCTCCTGCTGGTATTCTGTTCCATCTGCAGGGATTGCCCTTCCCAGCCGTCTCAGCTGGGAGAAATCCTCCTTGATACCAATGCAGTCACATCTTACGTAAATCTGCCCAGCAGCTTCAGCCCCTCTTCTCCAGGAAGCATTTCCCTGGGATGTTTGCTACTTCCGATATTTGTTGCACTTTTCCGTCTCCTCGTCTTACCTCCTTGAAGTCAAAGACCACACTTTCTTCATTTCTTTGAAATGCCTGGAATACAGTAGAGGTTCAGCGGCCTCAACCGTTGCAGAGGTTGTCAACACCTGTAACGTACAGCTGTGAGGCTGGCAGAGGTCTTGGGTTTTAACTGTTTGGGGCTTAGCTGATCATCCTCCGGGGGGAAATATCCATATAGTGTCTCAACATTTTAACTAATTATGGATTCTTCTTTTCATTTGAGGATCTGTTTCAACCGTTGAAAATAGTTGTCTCAATAATACAGAGTTAAGGAAGGATGTTACTAAAATCAAGTACAACAGGGCGCCTGGGTGGCTCAGACGGTTGAACGTCCAACTCTTGACTGTGACTCAGGTCGTGACCCCAGGGTCATGGGATTTAAGCCCCACATTGGGCTCTGTGCTGAGAGTGGAGCCTGCTTGGGATTCTCATTCTCTCTCTCCCTCCCTCCCTCCCCCTTCTCCCCATTCATGCTTGCTCTCTCTCAAAAAAAATTTTTTTAAATCAAGTAAAAGATTAATTATAGACAGCACCAACTTTTTTCTGTAATGATTCTAAAATCACTTGTTATCTGTGCTATTTCAAGTTGTCCAAGGGCAGGGTCATTTTTATAGCAGGAAGGAAGTTAGGAAATTTATCGGGCTGTTTATAGAAAGAACTAAATGGAACTTAGATCGGATAATTTATTTCCAAGTTAATTAGATTGTAGGTTATTGCGCGCAAAGCTGTTGCTGGGCACACACTTGTGGCAGCCGCAGCTTTAAAACTGATTCTCCTGATCTACTCGTAACACCAATGCCAGTGGCTGAAGCTCTTGTAAGGAAATACACTGTGATTCCTTTTCCTTTCCTTTCCTTTCTACCTGTTGTAATTGAAAATTCTATAATTTACCTCATTAGCTGTTTCTGGGAACATCTGTACATGGTTGCGTGTCTGTTCATCTGACAGCTGATTTTCAGAGTTAGCATTAGTGACTGAAGTTTGCAGACTTCAGCCATTTGGATCTGGGTTTTTGTTTGGTTGGTTTTGTTGGAGGTTTATGAATGTTTTTTGTTTTTTATTAAAGGCATGTTGGAGAAACCAGGTTATATTCTGTAAGGTTCAGCTGTTGATGTAACATACTTGGGGGAAACATTAAGAGAGAAGGGAGAGGAAGAGATGGATATGGAAACCGAAAAATGAAATGAGAGATTGCAGTTATGGTCATAGACTCTGCTCCAGAAGGAGAGTCCGTTAGCAAAGGTATATATTGACCCATTTTCTTGAGGACTAACTGTACCCGTTCTTACGAAGCTTCCACGGGAGTGCTTTTCCCGTGGTTTGCTAGAAATAGATGAAAAAAAGTCCTTCCCAGGGTTGTCTGCTTTCAAAATACAAGAATGGTACATTCTTTTTAAACTGCAGTATGGGTGCCCAGATGCTGAGCTGGCTTCTACTGCTGCACCTTAGTCAGCAGCCACATCGTTATAGTGTGATATTCACAACCGTCCGTGGCTCCACTGACACAGCATGATGGTGACCAGCCACCCAGCTTGGTGTGTTCAACAGTGAACTGTTCTAGAAGGCTTTCCTTCTCTGTACACACTCAGACAGCATACACATCCCCTTCCAATGTTTGACATTGGAGTGCATTTCCTCTAAGACAGAAAGCATCCTACTTCCTAGGGGAGCTGTGGAAATGAGGGCAGAGCTGCCCTAGCTGTAGGGGCTGGGAGAGCCCTCCAGGGAGCCCTCCAGCATCCACAGGGTCAAACAGTTCCACGGCCTGACCCCAGTCCTCAGCCCGGGGCCCTCATCAGCCAGAAACAGCGGGTTCAGACAGCCTCACTGTCCCTCTCTTGGGACAGCTGGGTTTGACCCTTTTGTTGTCTGTTGTCTTTTATCTTTCCTGAACGGCTTATCTTTCATATGGAAAGAATCTCCTGGTTTTTATTCCTCTTAAATTTTTAGAGGACTCCATGCAACTCACTGCAGTATACAAAAATAGCAACAAGGTGAGGAAGCTTTCAATTTTTTTTTTAATAAATAAACTCGCCCATCTCAGTCAGGCCTCTGCTAAAACTATGTCCTTGGAGCAGCCTTCTCTGCCCCCTTTTGTCTGAAATGACCCCCTCGCTCTTTCTCAGGCCCCCTATCCTGACATGATCCGGTACTCCCCGTCGGAGAGACTAAGAAGTGCATCTCTCCCCCGTCCTACCTCCCAGTGTCAGCTCCGTGAGGGCAGGGATTTTGTTTTATTCATTGTTGGTCCCCAACATTTGGAATGTGTGTAGCCCATTGTAGACGTTTGACAGACAGCTAACGAAATGACTGACTGGCAGCCCAGGGGAAGAACAGATGCCTGGGTGAGTGTGCTGTGGGCATCGTGGGCAGCGGGAGACGAGGCTGGGGGTACGCAGCGTGTCTGCATGTGCCAGAGGAGCTGGAACCGACCATTTACTAATACAGTCCCTGTGCTGTAGCCAAGGACGCAAGAGGAGCAGACTCGCCTGCCTCCCTCACGTGGATCCGCATCAGGCAGCGAGACGGCAGGTCCTCGAGAGGACACGTGACTGTGTGTTAACCGCTCACCAGACCTTTGTTTAAATAGCGTCTCTCTCCAGCTAATACCCCTCCTTCTTTCATCAAACTCACCAGAGCACTAGATTTCTACTACCCTCATGCTCCCCGAAATGTAACTCACATTCTCATCCTTTTGCTTTGGGTTTAGACATGCAAAGTATGTGAAGTTGCCCACACGAATTAAGATTTGAACAGAACCAACTTCACAGTTCTGGCCATCAGTTCTAAAAATAGTTTTTGTGTGATTGGAGAGAGACGAAGTCTGCAGATTTACAGCTGAGTGTTTTCCCTGGCAGACAGCACCTGATCAAACAAAAGCATTAGGCTGTGGGAGCTGGGTTAGTGTGCACCCTTCTCTGCTCCCAGGTTTAGTGGAATTAGACATCTGGTACGTTCCTCTCCTGCCGCAGCCGGTCCTGGTAGGCGGGCGGCTCTTAGGACCTGTGGCGCCCTGTGGACAGGCAGACAGTGGGTTCCTGCTTGCAGGCACCGCGGATCCTCAGGGACGGAGGGCAAAGGTCACTGACGGGGATGCAGCTGAACCGAGGCACCCCCTCCCCACATCTGTGGGCATGTGCACTTGGAGTCTTATTCTTCCCCAAACAACACAATATTTGTAGGGAGGGTTTTGTAGGCTGGCATACCCAAAAACAACAGCACAGGAAAATCAGCACCAGAAGGAAACGAGACTTTAAAAAAAAATAAGATGACATATAAAAAAAGTATAAATGTATTCAAAAGGGTGTAAAAGGATTTTTTTTGTGGTTTCCTATTTATTTATTTGCAGCTCTGTTGAGATATAGTTGACGTGAATGTCGTGTAAATTAAAGTATACAAGTGCGGATTTGACACACTTACGTATTATAATAGGATTGCCATCATAGAGTTCACTGGCACTTCCATCACGGCACACAATTACCATTTCTTTTCTGTGGGAAGACATTTAAGATATAGTCTCCTAGCAGCTTTCAAATACATAGTATAGTCTTTACTGGCATATAGGACCTAAGGGTACCCTGAGGTCATGGCCCTACCTCCGAGCCTCCTCTATTCAATGAGAATTACAGTAATCAATTCCCCACATCAGGGAGATCTCAAAACCTTCAGACAAGAGGATCAGCCCTTTCTGTAAATTCTTCGTTATTTTTCTAATGTAGCCTTAAAATTTAGTATGGAAAGGTACCAGTATTTATTTTGCTACTTTACGTCTTACAGGGAGTTTATGCTATAAAAAGAAATTACAAGAGCATGTGTCCCCCCTTTACTGAAATAAACTACCACTGACTCGAGCAAGTAAGTGAGTGCATACCCCAAACTGCTGTGCTGTGATTTCCCGCTGGTGTTCTTGTCGTCCAGAAGAGGGGACTCCTAGTAACCTTGCTCTGGATAACAGTCACTCATTTGAGCGCCTTTGTAAGTGTCACCTCTCCAGGCCATGTAATTTCCACCCTTTTCTCTGTGTTCTGGTTTTCACCCTTTTGGGCCTTTGAGGACCTCCTTGCTGAGAAGCCTGTATCCTTGTGGACGTGATGCACAGTGTGGTAGCATGGTCGCTCCTGCCCTCAAAACAGGGCTATCCTCTTGCTGTCTCCTGTGCATCTAACAGCACTTCCTGGCTAATTTGTCTCCACTTTGGGCCCATGTGACATGCGGATTCTCTTCTGCCGTAGTGAGTCACTCCAGTCACTGTCCATTCGCTAACTGTGCGGCGTGTTTCTCCTCCTGTCTGTGTGCCTTTCCTACAGACATGTTGTCCATTTTGGCCTTGACCAAATGGGTTAAGGAGAGAATTGGGGTTTCCTGTTAAGTTTGTCAGTGGGACATTATACATTCCCTGGGGGGTGATATGAGTATGCCGACAAGAGAGGAGGCGGCGCCTCATGGTAGGATGAGCGTAAGCTGTGCAGTTGAGAGACTGTGGCCCTCCTGCGTAGCTCGAGCCACGGTCATTAGCCTCTCTGAGCTCCAGTTTACTCATGTGTTAAATGGGAGTAATGATGCCAAATGGTAGAATTGAAAGGATTAAGTGAGATGCTATATGTACTTATTAAGATGTAAGAGAGATAATTTTTTAACGTTTATTTTGAGAGAGAGAGAGAAAAAAAAATGAATCTAAAGCAGACTCCAGGCTCTAAGCTGTCAGCACAGAGCCCGATACAGGACTTAAACCCATGATCCACGAGATCATGACCTGAGCTGACGTCAGATGCTTAACCAACTGAGCCACCCAAGGCTGCCCAGAGAGAGAATTTTTATCCACTTTGAAAGTCCGTAGCAGTGGTTTAAGTTCCTTGGTACAAAGGGATAAGAAATGCATATTTATCGTAATGATAATTTTATGTAAGATCCTCCCAAAACATGTAATCAGCTGTTACTGTGAAAAGCAGAAACCAGAAGAACAGAAGGGCAGGGATTCATGATAGCAAAGGAATTTTTGTGTCATTTTTATGCCTCATCTGCTTTGTCTTTAGTTGTGATCACGGCATAAGTTAACAGGCCCCTCTACGGCCCCGGGCGTGGGATCCTCTTATAAGGAAGTGCATTTTACAAGTACTCTGGAGGCCCACTCGCTTGAGTTCTGGGCTCCCAGCCCACGGCTACCTGGGCTCACAGAGACGGAAATAAAAGATGGAGTGTCTTCAGCCTTGCATTTTGTTTTGGAGTTGAAACCAGAATTAGCTGACCCTGGAGGCTATTTTAAGCAGGTGTCTTCATCTGCTCCTTTTATCTTGATATTTGTCACTGAAGTGTGAAAATTCTGTTCCTGTCTGTCATTCCTCTAATAGATCTGATATCCCCACTTCTGATCTTTGAAACCCCTCAAGACCTCATTAAATTAGAGCCCGTCCAGCTGGACAGGAACGAGCAGACGCTCCGGTGGCTTCGTCGTCACAGCCCTCCGCCTCGTTCCGTCTTCCTTGGTTGCTCCCGGCTGGCACCCCCGAGCCTCGGGGTTTTTTTTCAATGCAACTAGTTGCTGACTTGCGTATGTGGATTTCAGCCTGCCTGTTCAAAGCAGTGGTGGCCCCAACACCCTGGGGTGGCCACCTCAGGAGCTGCGTCCTCTCTCCAGATGGCCGTCTGCTTTCTCCCTCTGCTCCTCAGCCCCAGGGCTGCTGACGAGGGCGGTGACGCAGGGCCTGTGGTCGGAGCCTGTGGTCGGTCCCGGAAGCACCTTCGCCGGCTCACCTCTCCTTCTATCGTCACAGCTCCCGTTTTACTCATGACAACGCAAGAGGCTTCCCGGGGTTGTGCGATGGTCCCCAGGCCACCCAGCACATGACCCCAGGCCCAGTGTTGATTTGACTCTAAAATGCTCCTCGTTGGGGCAAAAGGGGGGACAGAAATGCTCTCTGGTCTTCCTCCTCGCCACCGCCCCAAGCCACAGGAACCACCACCAGTTTCTTGGGGACCCAGATAACCAGAGTTTCAGTAAGGAAGGTCGGTTACTGTTCCCCAGACCAGTCGCACCTTCTGATAGAGCCGACATTAGACAGAGCTAAGTTAGATTTTGTGGCACCAAATTAAATAGTACACGTAAAAGAACTTTGCAAAACTATTCGCTCCAGTGCCTGGTGTTCTGGCCTGGGGATCTGACTGCTTTCCAATGAAAATACTGAATTTCTGTGACATAGTATTTTGTTGTCTGTTGTACTTTTTAAGACCAATACTCTCAGAAACTGTTTAGTCACGTTATTTTGCTTGACACATGCTTGCGTGGTCTTCTTGGCTCACTGCAAGAGCAAAAGCCTAAGTGTGGCCTCCCTCGCCCCCTGCAGCGCCCCATCGTGTCCATCTGCTGGGGCCATCGGGACTCCCGGCTGCTGATGGCTTCGGGACCAGCCCTGTACGTGGTGCGCGTGGGGCACCGCGTGTCCAGCCTGCAGCTGCTGTGCCAGCAGGCCATCGCCAGCACCCTGCGAGAAGACAAGGACATCAGCAAGCTGACCCTGCCCCCCCGCCTTTGCTCCTACCTCTCCACCGCCTTCATCCCCACCATCAAGGTACAGCCCATCCCCCCTCCCTCCGCTTCCTCCCCCGAGCAGCTCCCTGCTCCCGGAGGGCAGGCGACATTCCCAGAGCAGGAGTGCAAAAGCCACGTCTGCTCCTCGGCGAGAGCATCCGGGTGACGACGCTTGCACGTGCCATCTGTCCCTGGCTCCGCTAGTGTCCGCCAGAGTGTCCTCGCCTCAGCTGAGGAGAGTACGCTTTCCCGTGGCAGAGGCAGTATTTAGAGCTTGATGGCCATGCCGTCCTGATGACCCGTCTGCTTGGTCACCCCTCACTCCCTGGGGGGTGCTTCAGAAAAGCGGGAAACACGGTCCTAGAAATTTGGGTGGCTCGCTCCATCACTAGTTACAGGGATGGTCAGGTTGAACGCTGTCCTGAGGATTGAGTTACCGTGCCGAGGAGGGGCGACGTCCACCCAGCACTTGCTGTCACTTGTCCTTTATGTTGATTGTAACTCGAGAATTAGTCCCTGTGTTGGTGGTGTGTGGACGGGATCTGCGGTCGCTGGTCAAGTGCGGGTCTCCTCACCTCGGGGCCGCGACACCTTACCTTGTTCTCTACTGTCTCTTTTTTGTATCCTGTCTCTGCTTCTAAGGATCAGACTGACTTTTCAAGGTTACTTTTTGCTTAAAACATCAGTTTTATAGTCTGTTGGGATGTTTTTTCAAGTTGTTTAATAATCGTGGTTGTATACTTGTGATTCTCAACCCTGGCTGCATGTTTAAATCACACGGGGAGTTTTAGACAATGCACATGTGCAGGACGCTACCCGCCCCCCCCCAAGAATCCAGTTTCATTGTTTGGGGTGGGATCCTCACTCAGGTATTTTTTTAAAGCTCCCAGGAGATTCTTGGGTGCACCCCCAGTTGAGAGCCACTGCCCCGCGTCACATGGTTAACGCTCCCCGAGCTATCAGCCCGGGCTCCGTTGAAGTAAGCAGTGACGTCCATGCTCTTTTCTTCATACATGCTGCCTCCAGCCCCCGATTCCAGACCCCAACAACATGCGAGACTTCGTGAGCTACCCCTCGGCTGGCAACGAGCGGCTGCACTGCACCATGAAGCGCACGGAGGACGACCCGGAGGTGGGCGGCCCCTGCTACACCCTCTACCTGGAGTACCTGGGCGGGCTCGTGCCCATCCTCAAGGGGCGGCGCATCAGCAAGCTGCGGCCCGAGTTCGTCATCATGGACCCCCGGACCGATAGCAAACCAGGTGGGCCTCCACGCGTGTTCTCCGTGTGGCTGAGGACCGGTGTCCCGACAGCCCAGGCAGAGTTAGTGCTGACCTGGGAAACGTGAGCCTGTGTCTGGGCTCTGTTTCCAAACTTGTATTGAAGCTAATGATTTTCTAAATGTACTTTCTGATGGGTTTTTAACATCATCCCGTAAGGCTTCGCGTGCTTGGGGCCCTGGACAGAGAGAACGTCAGCTCTGTGGGGGGAGGCTGGCCAGGCTTTGGGGGAATAAGAGGCTCCCCTAGTAGTTATTTATCCAGCGTTTTCAAGGGCTGTAATGTACTGTTGAGACACGCGGAGAATAATCATGAGGTACATTTCTGTCCTCCCAGAGTGAATGGTAGAATTAAAATTTTCAGACCTTCAGCCTACTCCTCAGCCTCCTGCTGGAATCTTACTTCTCCTTACTAATCCACCATTGATCGCTTTTAGCTAATTACCAAGGAAAATCCCTTGCTGATCCGTGAAGATTTTGGCATGATGAATCACTCTCCCTTCTGAAAACTCTCTCCTGTGTTGACCTTCATTACTCAGTCGGTGTGTGCGAGGTGCTCGCTGCGCACTTGCCTCTGGGGCCTACGCTGTGAGCCTTCGCGGTTTCTGTTTGCACCGTGGACACTGGCCTAGTGTCCTGTGCTGGTGACTGCTGAGGCCCACGCGCCCCCCCCAGCGGTACTGCCGGCTCACTGTCTGTGGCCCCTGTGAGGTCCTGGGCGTCACCCGCAGTGGCAAGGGGACACTGCCTGCCCTGCCAGTCACTTGTTGGTTGGGCTGCTGGTGTCCTTTCTGCGCGCCCCCCCCTCCCCCGAGTCCCAAGGGCCTGGACGGAGGGAACTCTGTGCCTGGCCAGTGCCTGACCTTGACAGGACAAGTTGAAAGGGACTTGTTTGAGGGGTGCACGTTCATCCTCCCCACTTCCCCACCCCTGCTCTCTCTCCCACCCATCAGACTGGCCCCTGCCCCTCGTGTCCCTGGAGCTGTGTGATGTGCTGGTGTCACAGCGCAGCAGGCGTCTTCCGCCCGACACGCCCGCCCACCCAGAGAGTTCACACGGCCACCCCGCCTCCGTGTGCCCTCCGTGATCCGTGCAGCGTCTGTGTACTATGCAAAGTTGAGAGCAGAGAAACCGTACTTTAAAACAGTACATGTTAGTCCGTTTGTTTGTCTGTTGACTCATGCAGTGAGTGAGTGCTGAGCACAGGGAAGGTGAGTGGAAGAACTGGAGGCTTGTAGGGAGGCGGGTGGGAAGGAGGGAAATTGAGAAGGAAGGAAGACGAAGTGAGGAGAGCTGTGGCATGGGCGTCGCAGAAGCTGTGGCTTCAGGGCAAGGGACAGGAGTGATGCCCAAACTGGGCGGGTCATGGAAGGCGCACACCTCGAGGTCATTGTCCCTGAGCCTCCCTGCTATGTGTTTATGAAAGTTTACCAAGTTTATGAAACCTGAACTGAGTTGGAACTCTTCAAGCAGCTGACATGAAGCATAAATTCCCCACTAAAAATCAGACAGAAGAAGCAGGCAGGGGTGCCGCAAGGCACAGAGGTTGAAAACCTGACTGCCGGCCCGATGACTGCTTCTCCAGACTGTTCCCGTCCCTCAGCTCGTGCTCACGCAGTCGGGCTCAAGTGCTGGCAGTCCTCTGGGAATAAGGTGATTTATTTTTCTAATTAAATGAATCAGAGTTACAAAGCACAGCAGATGAGCAGTAGGTATTCAGTCGCCCCTCTGTCCGCCGTCTTTGAGTCCCCTGTGGCTGTGGGGCAACACCGGACGTCTCTGCTTTCAGGGAGTTTGTAAACCCTTTTGGGTGACAAGACAACTTAACACTTGGGAAGTTCGGTAAAAACATCAAGATTTTTAATACCTCAAGACAAGAATAGAGGATGTGTCACAAGGCAGAATGTGACTAATTGCCAAACGAATGGTATATGCAGACTGGTTCAGGGGAGGGAAAGATTTCCAACTCTGGGAAGCTGGGAATTTCTCGTAAGCAGATTAACTCTTTCAGGCCCGTGCATCATTGTTCCTCAGAATGTGGTCCACGGGCCACCTCCCTGCAGATCACCTGTGGCACGTCTCAAAATGCAGGTTGCCAGGCCTGCCCCTTAGCTTCATGCAGCAGGTCTGGGGGAAGACCCCCGAGGCTGCAGCTTCCGGTGCCCAGGTGGGAGGCGTGCCCCGCAGTCCGCGCTCGCTGTTGTAAACGCTCTCCAAGCAACCTGACAAACACACTCCTCAGAATTCCCAGCGTGTATTTTGTAATTGAGAGCGTCCATGAGAACTTTTTTTTCCAGAAAGTCCACACGTTTTTTTAAAGGATTCTTTAGTCTGAGCTTACTACAGGTGGAATTGTGTCCCCTGAAATCCCTATGTTGAACCCTTACTCCCAGTGTTAACTGTATTTGGAGAAACGGCTTTGAGAGGGTGCTTCAGGTTCAATGAGGCCGTGAGGGTGGAGTCTTCATTCAGTCTGACCGGTGGCCTTGGTAGAAAGGAGAGAGCTCGCTCTCCACACGCACACGCTCCAGAAAGGCCAGTGAGGGCACAGTGAGAGGGTGGCCGGCTGCAGGCCAGGAAGAGAGTCCTCACCGGAGCCTGACCTCGCTGGCACCCTGACCTCGGGCCTCCAGCCTCCAGAACTGAGACATACATTTCTGTTGTTTGTAAGCCGCCCGGTCTGGCATTTTGTTACAGCGGCCCATAAGGATTAAGATGTGAGTAAAGGAAAAAAGCAAATGGTATGACATATAGCCAACTGTGAGATTCTGGATTGGCAAGCAGTCAGGAGCTGAGCGGACAACACGGCACTGAATTTCCTCACTCGGGGAACTGGCTCTGGGCTCACGAGCACACAGAGACCTGCTGTGGGTGTCCGTGCCCACGGGAGTCAGGCCAGGCTTCCCCTGGCTGCGTGACTCCTGACTTCAGTGGAGGAAAGCACTGCAAGCGAGCGAAGCCTCTTTATTGGGTCGAGCTCAGCAGCACAAGCTTGCGGAGCTCACAAGTCATGACTTGTGCTGGGGACACAGTTCAAGGAGAGGGCGACGTGGCTACACAGCCGGGCCTCAGCCAGCCTGCTTCCGGGTGGCCTGCGCGGCAGACTGTGCTGCTCTGCGTCCAGTGGCCTCCGAGAGGCCCCTGTTGACAGATGTCCCCTCCATATGTTCAGAAACACTAGAGATTAGCTTATGTTAACAGACGCACCCTTTCAAATGTAAACAGCTTTTTTGAATGATAAGATCACTCAAATTCTATCATTTATTTCATTGCAGTTGGACAATTCAGCTTTTTTATTACCTGGCAAGGTTCTTGGAGCCTTGAGGGAATGAGGCTTTTGTCAGCAAAACAAAGTGACTTTGAAGAGGGGGCACCTGTGGTGAGGACAGAGCAGCGTCCTGGGAAGGAAGGGATATGAGAGGAGGGAGGAAGGCCCCAAAGCAGGAAAGGTTTCAAGGAAGGTGTCCGACATGACCTCCATCTACTCTGCAGTGTTGTGTTGGCCAGACCTCTGTGCTTGCCATCTCCTGCTGCAGGACCTCTGGTTTCTGCCTGGTGGCCAGTTGGTTACCTTCTGTCCAGGCACCCTCAGCAGAGTCCACGCCCGCCACCGACAGGCCTCCTGCCCAGGTGGTCCTTCCACGCTCGAAGAGGGCCGGCAGGACCTCCTGCGAGCCCCTGCGGTGGGCCTGACTCCGTCAGGGGTCCAGGCCAGAGTGGGCGTGGAGCCAGAGGGGGCCTTCACAGGGCCCAGGTCAGAAGCGGGTTCTTGGGGCCCCAGGCGGCCTGTGAACCATTACGAACCCAGATGGATACCTGGTGTGCTGGAAGCTTCCAGCTTTGGCCCGGTAAACACTGCCAAACTGTTTTGTACATTCCAGAGGCATGAAAATTCCATGCCCACTTTGATACAGGAGAAGTGCCTCCTCTTACTTAGAAAATGTAATAGCATAAAAACGTAGAAAGGAAACCCTGCTCTGGTCCTTTCTATTTCGAACTCAAGACTTAAAATGCTGGCTTAGAGAGTCAGTCTGTCCTGTAGTTTCCAGTAATAGTGATCCTTGTTAGGGTCTAACTGATACCTCTTCTCAGAGTCTGCCCGTTGTGTCTCACCAGATGAAATCTACGGAAACAGCTTGATCTCCGCCATGCTCGACAGCTGTAACTGCTCGGACTCCAGTGACATCGAATTGAGTGACGACTGGGCTGCCAAGAAATCCCCCAAAATCTCCCGAGCTAGCAAATCACCCAAACTCCCAAGGTAATCTCGCTCTTCAGGGGCGTTCTGGGTCGCTCGTGCCTCTGGAGGCGTGTCTGCTTTGTGTCTGTAACCGAATCCCATTGAAACCTCCAGCAGCAGGGCCCAGCAAGCATCCCTGCCTTCCGTCTGGAAGATGTGCCCTCAGTAATTACAGCTTTCCCTTCTTCTTTCCTCTGGGGAAAAGAAATCCACCCAGCAGGGACTTTGCTAAGCCTTCAGAACTTCTAAGGGTTAGCATGGTGGCGGGTGGCATGGGGTGGCCGTAGCTCCCTGGCTCGCTTGTTTGTTCTTCTAGTTTGAGAAAAGTAAGGAAAAGGTTTTACAGGGAAGGTACTGTAATGTGTTGAAGAGCATGCCAAATTAAACACCTCTAATGCTGTAACTGGAAATAAATTGTAAACTAAAAAAATTTGAGATGCTAACGGTTTGTCCTGTAGGGTGGCAAAAAGCTAAGAGTAGATAGAAAGGCCCCCGCCCCGGCTGTATACACGGCATCAAACACTATGTCCTTAGGAGGGGTTTTTCGTTGTTTTCTTTTTTTTACTCTTGCTCCACGTAACGACTGAGATCCATTGGTTTCCAATGTAATAAATATAGTACAGTTTGTTTATTCCATTTACCCATCGATTGACCTCTGGTGATGAGGCTTTTTGCAGACACACACACTCCTCTATCTCGGGTACATACTGAGGAGGGGGATGTGGGGCCAGGGCACACGTTTAACTTCTCTGGAAACTGCCAGACCGTATTCCGAGCTCCTGCCGGCAGTGTGTGTGAGACTTCTGTTTTCACCCACAGTTGCACTGTCCTTGTCAGGAAATAATTCTGTCCATTCTGCTGGGAGTGTAGGGGTATCTTAACATCTCTAGTGACTGGTGATGCCACCCCGCTTCTCACATGTTCTTGGCCATTTGGATATATTCTTTTATAAAGGGTCTGTTAAGTCTCTTGCCCTTTTTTTATTGAGTTGTTTTTCTCTTACCAAGTTATGAGATTCCTGATGTATTTTAGCTATGAGTCTTTGGGCAGAGATTCGAAGTGCCACATGATCTAACATAATATGAATTTCTTCTTTTATGATTAGTGCTTTTTGTGTCCGGTTTAGGAAATCTTTGTCTACCCTTAGCTCGTGGAGACATCCTTCTCTTTGTTTCCAGAAACTTCATAGTTTTAGCTTTCATACTTCAATCTCAGATTAATTTTTGAGTATGGGGTGCATTTTTCCTGGGTAGATATCCAGTTGCTCAAGCAATTTGATTTATTTTTTCATCTTTATTCTAAGCTTGTTAAAATTGCAAATAAAACCTATGAATTTCCCTACACTTCTACGGTGTTTTCAGCTTTTCCCTTAATTCGGGGAGGACCTTTAACACGTAGCAACCAAATCCTTCATCTGTAAATGTCCTTTCAAAGCTCCTGGATGTGGCGGTCTCTGGGGCTGGTCCTGCTTCCTTCTGTCTTTCCCTGTGTTGCCCCCCACCACCCACTTTTAACAGCCAGACAGCCCTCCCCCAGAGCCTAACCGGCTCGGTCCCCAGTCTGCCCGGACTTTGGGAGCCCCTGGTGTGTGTCACACGCTCAAGCAGTACCTGTGAGGCTCAGTGCTCTCCTTCCATTGATTGCCATCAACTGTAACATACTCATTTTTCTAGCACCTTCTGTGGGGGAGGCCGGCATTAACACGTGTCCCCGTGTTATAAACACAGAGACTAAGGACCAGAGATAGAATGCAGGATCAAAAGACAACAGAAAAACTGTAGACCCACAGATTTTATTTAAATTTCACAGCTGGTAAAAGACTAGATGGGTCTGTTAAAACCCTAACATTGTATTAGGAATTGTAAAATCATTGTGACCTTAGGGTGAAACATGGCTCTTCCCACCTGCTGTTTTCCCACATGCATGAGGCATGTGGACATTTCTTTTTTTTTTTTTTTTAATCTTTATTTACTTTTGAGAGACAGAGCACGAGCAGAGGAGGGGCAGAGAGAGAGGGAGACACTGAATCCGAAGCAGCCTCCAGGCTCTGAGCTGTCAGCACAGAGCCCGACACGGAGCTCGAACGCACCGACTGCAAGATCACGAGCTGAGCCAAAGTCGGATGCTTAACTTTCTGAGCCACCCAGGGACCCAGAGGCATGTGGACATTTGTAAACTTACTGTTGGTAGAAAGTGAAACACCATGAATTCTCAGAGTTTCCTTACAAATGAATCCCTTGATTTGGTCTAATCTCACTGTGTTTTTAAATATGTATCACTTGATAGACAGTTATGTTCTTCTTCCCTCATAGTCACAAGGCAAAAGCAGGCGAGAGAGACTAGGATGAATGAAGGGGCCTCGCCCCTGGGAACGCGGCACCCTGGTGGCATCCAGAGCGTGCGCAGCGGGCCGCCCTGGCCTGTGGGGCCTGACCGTCCCGGCCTTGTCTCCACAGGATCAACATTGAGGCCCGGAAGTCTCCCAAGCTGTCCCGGGCTGCTCAGGAGATGTCCAGGTCTCCCCGGTTGCCGATGCGCAAGCCATCCATTGGCTCACCCAGCCTGACGCGGAGAGAGTTTCCCTTTGAAGACATCACTCAGGTAGCATCTGGGGCCCGGGTCGGTCCCACGCATGGCTCCCCCGCCCTCCTATTCCCTCCTCCGTGTGTGCCTGCCTGTGGCTGAGCCCTCGGTGCGGCATGCCTGCACTCGCCACCCCAGTCTCCGTGCCCGGTCACTGCCGTCCCAGACAAGGGGCACAGAGAACCTGGGCCCTGTTCGCCCTCCTCACCACCTGGCCCTCAGGCAGGCCCTGACACCTCCACATCCCCCAGGAGCTCCTTCCGCCTCAGACACGCCCCCACGGCCACTTGGGTCTCCCCGCAGGCAGCTTCGGTTGAGTCATACCCTCCCCCTACCCCGTGAAGCCACTTCTGACCCTTTGATGACTCTTGGCGTCCACAGCAGCCCGCCCCTGGTGGCGGTCCCACAGTCTCTGCTGCCTGTCTCTCTACCCTGGTCCCTGCAGTGTCCGCCAGGGGCCACAGCCTCGCTGTTGACTGGCCTCTTTCTGTGCTTGTGCCTTTGCTGCACCTGGGTCACCGGGGTCACCAGCTTTCCCTCTCAGTCCCCTCCCTGTTTCTCCCAGCATGCTTCCGGATAGAGCTCCGCCTCCTTCCCCGGCCCAGCCACCGCAGTCCCCATGCATCTTGTTTGCCACATTTCTCAGTGACTTCCCTTATGCCTTCTTTATGCCTTATGTCCTCTGCTAGGTAATAAGCTTGTTGAGGAGCTGTTTTTAATTCATCTTTATTATTGCTCTTGCACACACCTCCACACTCATGGCTTCAGCATATTGGTAATAAAAAATTTTTTTAATTGAATTGAATGAGAAAAGAGATAATTGAGTGGTTTGGGGACATATTTGTATCAGTGCAACTGGTGTTTCCAGGAGAAATATCAAGGGCAAAAATGGATCCAGAGCTAGGTATACTCCATCTAGTTCAGTGACTGTGGGAAAGGAGAGGTGAAGAAAAATGTGCCCTGATCACCGTGGTGGCCTTTAACCTACACACATGCGGACACCCTGGGACACCTCTGCTCCTCATGCCCAGCCTGAGACTCACAGCTCAGCGAGCTGCCACGGGCCACCATTCAGAAACAGCTGCCTGGCATGTTGTACTTGGCTTCCAGTCTGAAAAATGGTAGGATGAGACCATGATTGAGTATTTCCAGCGTTACCTACCTGTGACTTTTCTGAGCAAAAATGTTAACATTCTTACTTCTGTTAAGTGATCAACAGAAAATATGAAAATAGATTGTGATATTTTTCCTTTTTTCCCTCCCACAGCACAACTATCTTGCTCAGGTCACATCTAATATATGGGGAACCAAGTTTAAGATCGTGGGCCTGGCTGCTTTCCTGCCAACCAACCTCGGTGCAGGTAAAACTGTGTCCTCTCTCTGCCTGCCTCCCGGTGGAGCTGAGACTTTTGAAAAGACCGTTCAGAGGAGCTCTTACGGCCCCAGAAGATGAGCACGCACTTTATCTACCTCTACACTCTGACTCTAACAATCATAATTTCACAGAAATTAGGATTATTACCCAAAGTGGTTTTTTCTGCCAGCACTGCTTACGGTGTTTTTATATAAGCCCTGACTTCTGAAGAGACCGAAATAGCTAAAATATCTAACAAAGCTTTGGTAGGTTTCTGGTTATTTTGATTTCTGGCTTCTCACTTTGGGCAGGTTTTGGTACCAGTGCCATTAGATTCTTGAGTCCAAAGAAAGTTGAGAAGAAAGCATTAAAGACTGTAAGAAGCTGGCTGACCGTTAGTACAGTTCTTTGTGGGCAATCTTCACAGATTTCACGTAGAAGTCCCAGATAAATGCCCTCTCTGTGAGAAGTTTGAGACGGGGAGGAAAATAGAACCACGGGAGTAAATCCGGGGCTAGAACCCAGAATTTGCATTCTTTCCTGTGCTCCTGCTTGAAGGGTAGCACAGACCTGTCGTGAGTGGTTCAGGACAGCGAAGGAGTGAAATGACAGAGGTCTTTGTCGCAGCAGCTGCATCCCAGCAGGCACATAGCGGGGTGGGCCGAGGGCTTGTGCCGCCCCCAGCCTTGCTGGGCCGGCCGATCACCTCACACGCGCACGTCTCCGGAAGGCTCTGTGTGCATGTGGCTGGGGCCCACCTTGAATGTGCTCTGTGTCCCCTACTGAAAATGGTTTGTGGAAATTCTGAACCTAAGTTGTTTCAGACACGATTAGGTCTTTTCAATTAAACAGTTCTTGCAGAGCAGATGTTAAAAAGACCTATCCATGTGTGTGACTTAGGAGACTTACTAAATAGTGCTGCGTCTGGATTTTTCATTTTGAGGTTTCTCAGCTCAAAGCTAAAGAAGAATAAAAATAACACATAAAACTGATGTAGGAAATAACAATAGACCATCCCTGTACATAATGCAGATAAATCTCTTAACACTATTTTCAGCAACCTAGAAAGTCTCTGATGACCATGAAATCCTGTTCTTCAGCAGTTCACCTGTGCCCCACTGACGTGCACGGTGATTCTAGAAACCACTGTGTGAGTGTCGTGACCGCCCCACGTCAGTGCGCTGAGGACCGAACCATCTGCCTACAGGAAACACTGAGAAGAGGAACGGAATCTTTACCTTTTCCTTGTGGACGTTGAGTAGACCCACACATAGGTCAGCAAGAGCCCTCCCACGGAGGGAGCCTAGAAGAGCCTCCAGGGCACGTGACGCACCGGTGTGAGGAGTCCGAGTGCCCGGGATACAGGCTTTCTGTGGGACTGCAGGGAGCGCGTTGTCCTCATCCCTAACCGTTTTTAAAAAAGCATTTTCGTTTTCTTTAGCATTCATTTGTTAAGCTAAGAGAATTTATTGGATTCTACTAGAGAAGAAATTCTCTTAGATTCTAGAAGGTATGTTACCTGTAGTACTCTATGAAACAGTCTTTGGCACTCTCATACTTAAAAGTGAGGACATTTGGGTATTTTATATTAGATAATTGTACTTGATAATTCATTTCCTTCAATTAGAATTATCTGGCCCATGAAATTTTTTTATTTTTAATTTTTTGCTTTCTCAACTTGAAAAACATGGAATAAATTCAAATTCAAAAGATGTGAAGCAGTATACAGTAAAAGTCTCTTTCTTCGCCTCTGGCCACCTAGTTTTTCCCTCCCGGAGGCAACTGATACAATTTTTTAATCCCTCCTAAGATTTTAAATTGTATTTCTTTTTATCAATTTGAACAACAAAGAATAGCACTTTAATGCATTAATTCTTAAGCTAGAGAGAACTGTCCAGAGTTTTAAAGCCAGAATTCATATTCTTTTTGGTGAGCAAGAGAGGTGAACACATGAACAAGCCCTGTGATGAGCACTCGGCTGGAAACGTCTTCGTAGCCCACAGCGGCCTAAGCGGCAGCCTCACACGCACACACTTCGTCCCAGGAGGCCTGCTGCGGGTGGGGGTGCCAGCCAGGCACCTCGGGGCGTGGCGGGGACAGCTGTGGCGACGGAGCTGGCCTTACCCTGGCACAAAATAGGAGTGACAGTCATAGTTACAGAACCTCTACTTCCCTCACAGGAAGGAGTCCTGAACATCAAAGGAAGCCGATGGGGTGGTGTTCTCCCGACTCAGCCTACTGCAAAACCTAAATTCAGATTTATTGTTTCTAACTTACTTTGTCTCCTCTAAATATTTTAGTTGCCATCGAGGCATTCTCTTAAAAGCCCTTGTTGATCCAATAAAAGCATGTAAAGAAACAGGGTGAAGGGGCACTGGGTGGGTCAGTCAGTCAAGCATCCAGCTCTTGATCTTGGCTCGGTCATGACCTCACTGTTCTAAGTCAGCGCAGAGTCTGCTTGGGATTCTCTCTCCTTCTGTCTGCCTCTCCAATCGCACTCTCCCTCTCTCTCTGTCTCAAAGTAAATAAACTTGAAAAAAATTAAAAATAAAGAAATGGTGCCGAAGTTCCCCAAATTACTATTTTGGTCATGAAATGGCCGCTGAAAGTCAGGGAAACAAGACTCCAGAGTAAGGGCGGTGTTTCATTCTTCCTTGACTCACATCACCCCCGTCTTCCGGTTGCCTGACCTCCCCCTTAGCATTGCATTCTGGTCATCCCAACTGTTTTTACTAAGTTATTTTTCTGATCACGAACGAGGCTTTTAAAATATATATTTATCATACCCCAGCTCATTCCAGAGAAGCATTTGAGTCTAAGACCGGTGTTTGACATTATAAATGTATGGTTCTGTAGAAAACCACTTGGCAAAGTGACTGGGGTAGACTGCGACTTTGTTGGTACGGAATCCAGGCTACGGCTGGGGAGGCCAGTGCCACGCAGGGGGAGACGACGGGCTGCCATCAGACTGTACCCTGCCCGCGCAGGCCCGCCTGCTGATGGCAGTGACACCCAGCCCCACTTCTCTTCCTGTGGCTCTGTTGGCACCGGGGCTGTCCTCTTGCATGTCTGTTAACAGTGCTTTCCTCCTCCCCCCCCAGTAATCTATAAAACCAGCCTCCTGCATCTCCAGCCGCGGCAGATGACCATCTATCTCCCAGAGGTTCGGAAGATTTCCGTGGACTATGTGAATTTACCTGTCTTCAACGCAAATGTTTTCAGTGAAGATGAAGATGACTTACCAGGTGTGTTCTTAGTGGGTGGTGACAGGGGGACAGCATGGTAAGTAGCAGAGGATTACAGCACGTCAGTGTGCACCTCCCGCCTTGCTTTGGGGAAAGGGTGACTTCCTCTCTGGGTGTGGCAGCACGTCCCAGGAGAAGGGGCATATCACATTGTCACTGGTTTGGGGAGGAGAATACACATGTTCACAGAGCATTCTTTCGTCGTATTTTATCTTCATGATAATCCTTAGCCATGTGCCCAGGCAGAGAAGTTTGTAAGACTGATCAGAACTCAGTAAAATCAGAACCAAAGCCAGGTCCCATTGGCCCTGCAGTGCCCACAGAGCTCGGTGTCTCAAACCCACCCATCTCCGGGACAGAAAACCTTTACGTTCAGACCCCTCTCCCAGTGTATAACTGACATCTCAGTGTACAGAAGCCTGGTCTGAGTTAAAGGTAAAGTCTGGTACAAGCTTTTAAAGTCCCAGTTTCCAAATTTTCAGATACCTGTAGTATCTTAAGTGTTTTCTAGGTGGGGGGTGGAGGGCGGTCCTATTTTGATTAATAGAGTAGGATGGTTTCTAAGTCCTCTATCAGTTATTTCTATGTAATTGTTCTCAAAAATGTCTACCCGTAATTTTATACATCTGAAGACTCCTCTCCTTAGAACCAAGCAAGGTTCTGAAAGTCTCTGCTTTCTGAGCCAGAGGAATCCCACATGGGCCAGGGACCTCTTGGATTTGGTGGTTCTGGAATGGAGGGGTGGGACAGGGTCCTCGCCATGGGACAGGGAAGGACATGCACTCCAGCTTCAGGCTCTGGACTTGAGGGAGTTGTTTACCTTCCTCATGGGTTTTTACCTGTCGAATTGTTTGTACGGTACTTTCGGACAGCCGCCTTTGGTCCTCTGATGGTATACCTCTCCTCATAGGTGGAGCAGATGTTCTAGACCATCAAAGTCATAATGGGCAAGGTATTGCAACCACATAAACCTGCAGTTTGGTGAAGCCTCACACACTTGAGCTTTACAGGCCATTCTCCACAATTTCAGAATCTTGGATTTAGAAGTATCTTCTACACCTTCCCTGAGCTCCCAGAATGTGACTACTGCAGCTCTCCCTAAGTGCTCAGCCCATGCTGCTGCTGTTACTGCCAGTGATCATTTTGTCCCTGGGCTTGTGCTTAATGCTGGTGACAGAGACTCTTCTCTTTAGCATGAAAGACACCTGCCTTCAGTTCCCCACATAGATGAGAGACCATTTGGAGGAGAGATCTGAACAGGAATAATAGGACCCAGACTCGTGCAGCCCGGAGATAGTTATATCTCACTAGAGGGCCCCACGGAAGGGATGGGGAAAGTGGGGAAGTCGTGATAGGCTCCAAGGGCGGGCTTAACTGTTGATGAAATTAGCTGCCTTCATTCAATAGTTCTGGTAAAAGGTTGGCCGGCCTTTATAATGAGCTAGTTAAATCTTACTTCTTGCTCATATACTGGTTGCTACATAGCACTTAAAGGCCCAGATGAGCAAACTCGCCAGGGGTCAATGGCATTTTAAACAGGGCAGCCTAAAACAGTGGCTCTGAGCACCTCCGTGTGGTCTCTATATCACTGCTCAAACTCATGCTTCATTAAATTCCCTAAATGTACAAATAGGATATACTTGTAGGATTTTACAGTGTTGCTGTACCTTACATACTGTTGGAAATGCTAAAAAGCAGATAAATTAGGAAATTATCCTTCCCTAATAATGCAGATTTGCTAGAGGATTCCTTTTTTTTATTGGATTCTCTACTACATTTTACATGATTCTATTTACAGAAACTCAATTTACATAGAAATTTCAGATAACATCTGCTGCATGCCCTTCCCATACTAACCAATCCATAACTGTGGCTGAACGTGCTCAGGAGCCGAGGCATTATGAGCACTCAGTGGGGTGTCATATTGTGCCATCGCTGACTTCTGGAATAAAAGAGTGGGCCGCTTTATGAATGTCATGAGTAAAAAAGTATCTTTAAACAGCTGAGTATTTAAAAATAAAATAGGGCTGCCTGGGTGGCTCAGTGGTTGAGCATCCAACTCTTGATCTCAGCTCAGGTCTTGATTTCAGGGTTGTGAGTTCAAGCCCTGCTTTGCATATGCAGCCTACTTTTAAAAAATAATTTTTTGGGGGAGCGCCTGGGTGGCTCAGTCAGTTAAGCATCCGGCTTCGGCTCAGGTCATGATCTCACGGTTCATGGGTTCAAACCCCACGTCGGGCTCTGTGCTGACAGCTAGCTCTGAGCCTGGAGCCTGTATCTCCCTCTCTCTCTGACCCTCCCCTATTCACAGTGTCTCTCTCTGTCTCTCAAAAATAAATAAAAAACATAAAAAATTAAAAATAATAATTTTTTAAAGTATTGGCCATGGTACCATTTAGGCACATGGTACCAAACTCAAAAGGTTCAGAAGTATATTCTTTGGGAAGCTTGTCCAGTGCCCTTTAACCAGGGGACAACAAAGGCTGCCCTGCAGAACTCACCCAACTGCCCAAGTCCTTCCAGAAACCTGAGGGAAACTTTGTATAACTTACTGTGTGAAAGATCTAGCTTTCCCCAAGCAAGCACATTTCCGCCTGAAGCAGTTGGATTTTGTATGCAAAAGGACTGGGTGAGTTAAGATGTATTACATATCCTGACCCAGTTTCATGGCAGTTTTGTAAGCAGTTCATTTTTCTCGTTTCCTCCCAGTGACAGGAGCATCTGGTGTGCCTGAGAGCAACCCGCCATGTACCGTGAACATCCCCATCGCCCCCATCCACAGCTCGGCACAAGCTATGTCCCCCACGCAGAGCATAGGATTGGTGCAGTCCCTGCTGGCCAATCAGAATGTGCAGCTGGACGTCCTGACCAATCAGACCACTGCAGTGGGGACAGCTGAGCACGGAAGTGACAGTGCCACCCAGTACCCAGTCTCCAACCGCTACTCTAACCCTGGACAGGTGATCTTCGGAGGTGTGGAGATGGGCCGCGTCATCCCGAACCCCACTCAGCTGTCCCTGCCGCCGCCAGTGCAGGGAGCGATGCAGCTGTCGGTGATCGACCACGGAGACCGAGACCATGACCACCTGCAGAAGTCCGCCAAGGCCCTGCGGCCCGTGCCCCAGCTGGCCGCCGAGGGGGACGCGGTGGTGTTCAGTGCCCCGCAGGAGGTCCAGGTGGCCAAGATGAACCCCCCACCCCCCTACCCGGGAACCATCCCCGCCGCCCCCACCACAGCAGCGCCCCCGCCCCCGATACCGACCCCGCAGCCTCCGGTGGACACGTGCCTGAAGAAGGGCGACTTCTCGCTGTACCCCACAGCGGCGCATTACCAGACGCCCCTGGGCTACGAGAGGATCACCACCTTTGACAGCAGCGGCAACGTGGAGGAGGTGTGCCGGCCTCGGACGCGGATGCTCTGCTCCCAGAACACCTACACCCTCCCCGGCCCGGGCAGCTCGGCCACCCTGAGGCTCACCGCCACCGAGAAAAAGGTCCCCCAGCCGTGCACCAGTGCCACCCTGAACCGCCTGACGGTCCCACGCTACTCCATCCCGACGGGAGACCCACCCCCGTACCCCGAAATCGCAGGCCCTCTAGTCCAGGGCCGGACGGCGGCGCAGAGGCCCGACATTCTCATCCACGCCACGCTGCGCAGGAACAACCGCGAGGTGGCGCTCAAGGCGGCGCAGCTGGCCGAGCCTCCGCGGGCCCCGCCACAGCACCCGCCCAAGCCCAAGGGCGCGGCGCAGTTCCCGGCGCGGCCCCCGCCCGCCCTGTACACCTGCAGCCAGTGCAGCGGCGGGGCCGGGGCGGGGCGGCCCGAGCCGGGCGCCGGGGGGCCCGGGGGCGCACAGCCGGGCTCGGTCCTGGCGCACGCCGCCAGCACCTCGCCCTTGACCTCCCAGTCGTCCTACAGCCTCCTGAGCCCACCTGACAGCGGCCGCGACCGTGCTGACTATGTCAACTCGGCCTTCACCGAGGACGAGGCGCTGACCCAGCACTGTCAGGTCGAGAAGCCTCTGAGGCACCCCACGCTGACTGAAGCTGCTGTGGCCGTCAAACGGCCGCCCCCTTACCAGTGGGACCCTGTGCTGGGGGAGGACATTTGGGTTCCTCAGGAAAGGACAGCACAGACTACAGTGCCCAATCCCCTGAAACTGCCCCCTCTGCTAGTAGGTCAGAGCCAGCACCTAGATGTGTCCCGAGTGCCCTTCGTCTCCCCGAAGGCCCCCGCCAGCCCTACTGCCACTTTCCAAACAGGCTATGGGATGGGAATGCCGTATCCAGGGAGCTATAGCACGCCCCCTTTGCAGGGAGTGCAGCCCCCCTGCTCCCCTAAGGATGCCCTGTCCCCGACCCAGTTTGCACCCCAGGAGCCCGCAGTGACGCTCCAGCCAGCCTACCCGCCCAGCCTCTCCTACTGCACCTTGCCCCCCATGTATCCGGGAAGCAGCACCTGCTCGAGTTTACAGCTGCCACCTATCGCCTTGCACCCCTGGAATTCCTACAGCCCCTGCCCGCCCGTGCAAAACCCCCAGGGCACTCTGCCCCCCAAGGCACACTTGGTGGTGGAGAAGCCCCTCGTGTCCCCACCGCCCACCGACCTCCAAAGCCACTTGGGTACAGAAGTGATGGTAGAGACCACAGACAACTTCCAAGAAGTCCTCTCCCTGACGGAAAGCCCGGTCCCCCAGCGGACAGAGAAATTCGGGAAGAAGAACCGGAAGCGCCTGGACAGCCGAGCAGAGGAAGGAAATGTCCAGGCCATCACGGAGGGCAAAGTGAAGAAGGAGGCAAGGACTTTGAGTGACTTTAATTCTCTGATCTCCAGCCCTCGCCTGGGGAGAGAGAAGAAGAAAGTGAAGAGTCAGAAAGACCAACTGAAGTCGAAGAAGTTGAATAAGACGAATGAATTCCAAGACAGCTCGGAGAGCGAGCCCGAGCTGTTCATCAGCGGGGATGAGCTGATGAACCAGAGCCAGGGCAGCAAGAAGGGCTGGAAGAGCAAGAGGAGCCTGCGCACGGCCAGCGAGCTGGAGGAGTTCAAGTGCCGGAAGGCCAGCGAGAAGGAGGACGGCCGGCTGGGGAGCCAGGGCTTCGTGTACGTCATGGCCAACAAGCAGCCTCTGTGGAACGAGGCCACGCAGGTGTACCAGCTGGACTTCGGGGGGCGCGTGACCCAGGAGTCGGCCAAGAACTTCCAGATCGAGCTGGAGGGGCGGCAGGTAGGAAAGGACGTCCCGGGGCGTGGCCGGAGTCACTGCCCCCTGGTCTTGACTGGGCTCTGGGGGCTGGTAAAAACCTGGTGAAGGATATCAGTGCCTTGGCCTTCCAGGGGCCAAATGGAGAATCATGGATAACAACTAATCCCTCTTGAGTGTGGCCGATTCTGCGTGATCCGTGAGGAAAACTAGCAGGCCCCTGCCCAGCCCCCTGCCCGCTCGCAAAACCTGCTCTGCCAGAGATACGTTCTTCTAACGTTGTTTTCTGGTATTCGGCACTGTGTTTGTAAAGACCGTGTTCCCATCTCTATTTTTTCAGTTTCTCACATCATGCAGTAACTGTTTTCTGAGGAATGTGAGCATTTTCGTCACCCCCCCCCCCACCATATGCACACACATGTGAACTTCCCCCCTTTCTTAACTAAGTCCAAGTCTTTGGTTATCTCATTATGCCAGTATATGTGACTTATAGCTGAGCCATGTATTACGGCTTAATTATATTTCCTTTTTTATTATATAGGTTTTTCCCCCTAGACCTAATAATTACCCAGTTTGCTTGCTTCTGTGTATTTATAGTATGTCATTCCCCGATTCTCTGGCAGCGGAATGTAAATCTCTTCTCAGTACAGCCAAACACGCCAGGTGAGTTTCCAATTCCGCCTGCTACAGCCTGAAATGGTGGCTCTCACTCTGCCACGTAGCCGTGTTGTTCCCGAACCACACTTCTCTGCCATGCTGGGGGTGCCCTCCCCTCCATACTTAAATCTCATTTTCATTAATTTACTCAGGTATTTGTTGAGCACCTGCTGTGTGCCTGGCAGTCCTCTGAGCCGGGAGTCAGCAAACTGTGGCCCCCAGACCAACTGGACCTGCTGCCTCTTTTTATAAATGAAGTTTCATTGGAACAGTTCTGCCCACACACACACGTGTTGTCTAAGCTGCAATTGTCCTGCGACACAGAGTTCTGGCAGAAACCCTGTGGCCTGCAAGGCCTGAAATATTTGTCACCAGCCCTTTAACAGAGTTTGCCAACATTGCTCTAAGTGCTGACACCAGAGCGATGAGGAAGATAAAGTCCTTGTCCTCATGTGGAGTTTACCAAAATGGAAGAAAGACCATAAACAGATATATGTATTCATATAAGTATTTCTATATATATAATATTCATAACTTTCATGTGGTATATAACACAATCCTTACATAAGTGTAATGTTTATATAAATATCCGCATATGCATATAAAATGCTACGTAGCTGCGGCGTGGTCCCAGTAAGACTGAAATGACCACAGAAAGCAAGCTCACGAGACGGAGCCCCGTGGCCGGAGGTAGACTGTTTTGCCCTCTCTGGCCCGTGACGCCTGATCATTACAGTTGGTGTTTCTCTCAACCTTCTGTCAGCCTGTAGATTCTCCTTCATGCTTTTTCTTTCCCCTTTCTGTTTCCTTGGTGGGAAAGCCGCTTCATTTGACCAGTGAGCTCTCCGTGCTCTGAATTTTTGCTCATTATCTTCCCTTCGCATATTTCCCGTGATCCCCCCCATCTCCGACAAACCCGTAGTTAGCTCGTGGAGTTTGAGCAGTCACCACGGGCGACACAGGTCTCTCCCGGGACTGCGCCGTCGTCTTCCCTCAGGAGCCGCACAGGCGGCTGTGCTGTTTCCCTCCTTGTTTTCCTTCAATCTCTCTGCTTCTCTGTCCGCCCCGCCCCCCCAGGTGATGCAGTTTGGAAGGATCGACGGCAGCGCGTACATCCTGGACTTCCAGTACCCCTTCTCCGCTGTGCAGGCCTTCGCGGTCGCCCTGGCCAACGTGACTCAGCGCCTGAAGTGACGAGGCCGGGCCGGGCTGGAGAGAGAGGCCGAGGAGCCTTTGCGGAGCGGCCTGATCGGCGATGCCCGAGGAGTCACACGGAGCCCGGGTGCCGGGGGCCCAGAAGACAAGAGCAAAACTGGAAGAATGCGTCAGGCCCAGGAGAGGGGACTGACCTCTGGTTGTTACTGTTTGTTTGGGCTTTTATAATCCTTTGTTGTTTTTCTCCTTTCTTTTTAAACAAGAGAATACAGAAAAGGGGTGTTTGGAAGCAAGGGCGCGAGGCACCTGGTGTTCTTTTTGGAAGCCTGGTTGCTGTGGTAGTGTCCTAACGTGTCCCCTCCTGTCAGCGGCTGGGCAAGGGGCCCTTCGGGAGGGAGGGAGGCGGCCTTCCGCCCGCTGCTCTTGTAGACTAGGGAGTGTGCGTCCTCCTTCTCCACAGCCTCTAGGTATTCCTCCTCCTGATTGTAACCACTAGTGTGAAAACAAAAGACTTTTAAAAGAACAACCAAAAATCCTGAAGGTACAGGTTCTCTTAGGGGGACATTCAGTTCACACGTATAATAATGTTACTCCCCCAAAGGGGACTTGATGAATGAAGGGTGTATGGGCGTTCTGGCAGATGCAGTGGGTTTGACTCACAGCAGTGGACTTTGTCCAGCGGTGCTCTAAGTAACAGTCGCTCGTGATGATGTAGGAGGAAGGAGCGTCTGCGCCTGGACGCCTGGGTGGTTTATTCGGTGGGACTTGAAGCAGCACAGGGCCGCGCTCCCCTCGGCCCGATGTTTACAGTGAAGACTCCACTAGTTTTCTAATGCGTCAGAATTCCGTAGGTTCCGTAACGATCGTGCAGTGTGCTTGCCTTCGGGAGAAGGTAAGAGACAAAATGGAAAGGTCTGACGTATGGTGGGGAAGTGACTTTGTCACCTAGTGCACTGGTAAGTCACTAGATACCCACTTGCCGGAAAACAGCCTTCATCCCCTCCCCCATTTTATTGTTTAATCTGGAAAAGGTGGCAGAAGACCTTCTCTTTCCCGTAGATGAGTGTTCCATACTTTCTCGTCCTACGAGTGCTAATGAGTCTCATTGGAAAGCTCTCCTTCCCCCTTCTCGGCCACATTACAGTTCACTTGACCAGAAATGTTTTCTAA
>PISW01008210.1:32067-77031 GCA_004023785.1 Mungos mungo
CCTCCTCCTTAGGGGACACTTTGGGCAGTCTCTAGCCTTGACACCAGAACCCGGGTCATCATTGTGTCACTGTACCCGTGGTGTGTAGGGCAGGAGCACAAGAGCTCCGCATTGGCACCGGGCCCTGAATTTGGGTTTTATTTGGAACAAATGAAGACACTATGGAAAAGTCTTTTGAAAATACGTATTTTTACATTTCTTGTTTTGTTTAAAACCTAGAAAAGAAACTGGCCCATTCCTTCCCCAGAGCAAGATGAAATCACTCACCATTTTCTCCAGACCCTGAAGGACACAGAACAGGACATCTCCCAGCTAACATCAGAGTTTTCCATCATATATTTTAAAATATTGAACCTGATTCTTTGTGGGTAAATTCCTCCAGAAAGAATTTAGCAATGTATTCACAATTACCTACTTATTTTGTAGGGGTGTAGCTTGGTAAAATGTTTCAGTGCTCATATTAGTTGTGCAATAATGGTTATGGCCTATTTCTAAAATAATTTAAATGCAGTGCCCCTGTTTTTTTGTCTAAGAGATGGTTTTTTATCTTGCTTTAATAGTTTTCCTAGGAATCATTTTGTTACTATATACTGGTGAGTTATACCCATTTTATTTATTTAGAAAAATAGTATGTCTGTAATGAGTTATTTGGTGGCAGTATATTTTGCTGCAAGAAATAAAGAGGATATGATAGAAGGAGTTTTTAGCTGGACAATTTGTAACTTGTTCTAATTGGAGGGAAAATATCCTATTCTTTAGAAACATTTTTTTTTTGCATCCTGTAGTATTGATTATACACAGAGGATTAGATTTCTTTGAGATGACATGTGCTAAAATAATATTGCCCCTTCTTTCCAATGTTTTATTTTTAATTAAAAACAAAAGGTGCTATGAAATGAAAAGAGGAGACTCATTAGAAGGAGAGTAGCAGAGGAAGGCATTATTGTCAGCAAGTGTCCACTTTCCAAAGTCAGATTGATTTTCCGAGGTACAAAGACCAAGAAAAGATATGTTTCTGAACTTTTCTTACTAAGAGCAAATATAAGAGGAAATCCTTGGAATAAAAACTACAAATACATTTGTGGAAAGAAAGTGAATATTTGTAGTAAATAATTGAACTTTCTAAATTCTTGGCTCACTCCCCAAAAGGTCTCTTGCGCATGTGGAGACAGAAGCCCGGTCTTGGGGGTTGCGGTACCCAGGACTCGACCCCTGAAGACGCGGCAGGTGCCTGGCTCTGTGGTCCGGCCCAGAGGAGGAGCCCCGACCTGCCACCCGCATGTGCGCAGGCGTGTCTGCGGTGCTGGGAAGGTGGCGGCTTGCAGGTTAATGCTGATGGTTTCACTGATGTTAAACATCGTTTTCATTCAGTCTCAATTTGTTAAATGCTACTCAAGTCAGTACTTTAAACAGCAGAATGCTGTACTCTTCATGCTTATTAATATAGCAATTTATGAATATTAAGATACCTCATTGAATCTCTAAATTTGAAAAATTTAGCCCAGTCAGCCGCATAAAGAATCCATGCCTTTTCCAGGGAAGGAATGTATTAACCGACCTAAAAACCAATTTTAAATTTGTTTCATTTCTAACCTCATCAAACCAAAGGCACAGATTTGAGTACAGTGTATCCACGGAATATATGTACTAGGAAAAGTTGATGCGGAGGAAGCAGGAGGTGAAGGCTCTAGTGGCAGTGTAAGCCAGGATTTCACAGGTGAGTCTTTCCCCCCACGTCCATTGCCTCCTGGTTGAGTGTCCCATGAGGACATGCAAAAACATGTATGTTCACATTGTAGGCATCTTGACCCTGGGGTCAAGCCTGCTCTGCCACAGGATTGGAGGATGACCTTGGGCCTCCCTTTGTCCATCTATAAAATGAAAGGAATTTGTCCATCTGTAAAATGAAAGGAATGACCTGGGCAAAGTTCTAAACTGTCCAACTGACAGCCTGACGGCTCAACATGCGACCGTTTCCCCATTCCACTTTACAAACCTGGCAGGTCTGAGTCAAAATAATTCTTTTTGTAGAGAAACATTTCTTTTCCAGCATGGATGAGCTATCTAGTGAACGTAAACCAGTGCATTTAAAATACTGTTTAGCAGGTTTGCCTCTAGAAACAAACGCATTTGAAGTCATGTTCTCGTAAAATTACATCAAAGCTCCAGTTCCAAGTGAGACAGGAGCCTGCCGTGAGTGCGCCCTGCTCATGGACACCCTTGAGAACAGCCCTAAAATAAGTCACCATTTGCCCCAAAAAAGCCATAGAGGGGGTTGACAAAAAAGGAGTATACGCCCAGGCTGCTTTGAGTTCCCGAGTGTGTTCCACAGCGTCACACTGTCCTCAAGTTGAAAAGCTTGTCTGAAAGGACCCCATCGTCCCCTGTGCGGGCCGTCCGTCCCCTGGCCAAGTCAGTAGTTGTGAACAAAGGTAGTGAGACAAAGTGTCTCAAAAATGCTGGTTGAGTCCCTGGGATTTGGTTCCAGCACACAGCTCCAATCTCCCCGTTTGGGTGTTTCCTTAGCTCCGGCTGATAAACCTCAGAAGGGTTGTGGCTTATTCTGTTTTCATTTCTTTGGCTTTGTGCAATTTTCTTGTAACTCGTACCGATACTTTCTGTTTACAAGTTCTTTTGAAGGGGAGGGGGAGGGTTCTAAGATCTCGTTGTTGTAGATAAATTTCTTTTTCGTGTTGTAGAAAAGCATGGGTTATGCGTTTGACTGAAAAAGGCACTGTATTATTTACCAAAGGGGTATTGTTTTCGCATTTGTTTATAAATGCATTATTTTGGTACTGTACATTTGGACATAATTTCTGAGTTTATTACTACTGGCATTTTCCTTTTCCTTTTTTTTTTTTTAAACTGTAAGTGCACGATGCAGGTGCACAGGTCCCAGACCGAACCAGACCACCAGCGTGTTCTTATCCAAACCTTGGGACTCACGCGCTGCCCCCTGCGTCTCAGTCCCTGCAGTGTTGGTTTGTTTTTCAGCTTTCAGCACCCTGCTTTGTTTTATTTTCCAGGCAAGATCTGTTGAGATTCCCACTTGCATTCTAACGAGCTCACCCTTATTTGCCTTTCTTCTTATGTATTTTGTGTATTAGATCGTGCGGGAGGTGTTCTAGAAGGCATTAATGGTTTGCATTCAAAATGGCGTGGTTTGTCCAAATTATTTTCTGTCTTTATTACTGAGATGGGTTAATCTCCCTATTTTTTTCTCTTGATGATTTGAAGTTGTAAAAGTTGTCCAGCTATTGCTTAATAAAATTTTGCAGATCAAAAAAAAAAAAACTACTTGTGTGCAGAATTCAGGTGTGGGTCTTGAATCCTCGGAGAAGAAATCGCCGCTCTCCACTGGCATGACCCACCATCCAGTGGACACCCTGGGTCCTTGTCACTGTTGCTGTTTTTGAGAGATCCGAGACTGTGCTGTCTTCTCTCTCTCTCTCTCTTTTTTTTAATGTTTAATTTGAGAGACAGAGGGTACAAGTGGGGAAGGAACAGAAAGAAAGACAGACAGAGAGAGAGAGAGAGAGAGAGAGACAGAGAGACAGAGAGAGAGAGGATCCTAAGCAGGCTCTGCACTGTCAGCACAGAGCCCAACCCAGGCCTCCAACTCACAACCCGTGAGATCATGACCTGAGCTGAGATTAAGAGTCTGACGCTTACCTGACCACTTAACTGACTGCACCATCCAGGCACCCTGCTGTGCTGTCTTCTTGATGAGTTGTTCTGTTTTCCTTGTTTTTTAAAGAGGACCCAATTCAGGATGCATCTGTCTATAAGATCAGGGATGTTAGATACACCGTTAGATACATGGACACTTTCTTTGTTACTTTGTAGGAAACAGGTTGTGAGCGACTCTGCTCTGAGTTCTCCCCTAACCATTAACTGGAGTCATTGCTCAGCACCTCCCTGCTGTGCCCTAGAGTTCCTTCCGTGACCTCCCTGAGGGAGGCGGGGACTACGGGGCTGTCGGATGCTCTTCTGTAACACTGCAGTCCACGTGCACATTTACAGAGCTGCCCTTTGGTTTTTTCAGAAATAAAACTGATGTGATCACTCAGGCTTTGGGAGACCACAGTCAACTCTAACAAATTCCAATCCTGCATTAAGTCTTAAAATAATGGTGGGAACTATAAACCTGGGCTTTACACAAGGCTAAATGACCTGAATTATGTCCAAGAATCACATTTTATCGTGAAAGTTTGGGAGCTCCAAGTTAACATGCATTCTAGCTTCGTTACTTAAACCAGGTCGCAAGGAGGCTGGGCTGAACACAAACTCCCTCTTTCCCTCCCCTCAACACAAGAGACCAAACGGCAGACAGCCGGGCTGTGTCAGGGTCCATGCTGCGGGCCCGCCTGTAGGACTGCCTTCACCACCAGCCCTGTGTCCGCCTTGGGGCCATTCGGTGGCAGTCAGGGTCTACAGGTGATTTATTTCTAAAGCCCTGGTGAGAAAATTTAGGAAATCCTTTCTGCTTCTATGGCCGGGAGCGTTCTGTGTTTATCCTTGCGTTCAGTATTCTCTTCCTGCCATCGATAAAGGCATAGGGGGCCGGTTTAGCTCTCATACCCGAGCCCTAAAAACTCCTTGCAGGAGAGAAACGACTGCTTCATGGAGACTGCATCCTGCCACCCCAAGAATGCACAGCCCAATCTCCAGATTCCATTATGAAGCAGGTATCTTTTGCCTTCCTGTCAGAAGAAAATTAAAGCACTGAAAGGTTGAAATGACTTATGGATTTCATAAGCAAAAGCCAATTAGGAAACAATCCAAGATTTCTGGGTCATGTTAATGACTAGACCTAGTTTATTCCCAGCTTCTACTCTGGTGTTTTGTGGTGATTTGCCTGTAATGAGCCATGAGCTACTTACCCTTCCTCTTCTCCTGCAAAAAGAGGCAACATCGGTGGGCCGCCCTCACCCATCAGGCGGCGAGCCCGTCCTCCCGACAGCCGAGTGAGTGCTCCTCTTGGAGCTGTCAGGAGGTACACACACAGCTCTCAGGCTCCATCACTCACCGGGCATGCCAAAGGAGCAGGTCTGTGTGGGTGCCTTCCTCTGCCTGTCCTAGGAACTTTCTGCTCAGTGCGCTAAAGGATATGCAGCCGCCGTCCTCGTGAAGAGCAGGGTTGTTTCTTAGATCTGCTTCAAGTCCCTGTTGGGCTGACAGCTGCAAACAAGAGAGGGTGCTCCGGCGCGGAAGTGGGACGCCAGCAGAAATGTGGATGCCGGGTGTGAGAAATGCTTTGACCTCATCCCTCCCGCCTTCATGTCCCTTCCTTCTACAGGAAGTGGATTCTCTGTGCTTTAGGTGACCTCAAAGCCACCGTTCTCAACACATCTCTCCAATGAGGATGGGAGCCTTCCGTGCAGTTTCGAGACTTGTTCCTAGTTTAGTGAATTTATTAAACTTCAGCCACTGCTCAGGACAGTGTCCGCTCTGCAAAGCACGTTTTGCCATATGAAATACAGGCTCTTTCCCAAAGTGATGGAATCAGCAATTCCGAGGTCCCACTTGCCATTTAGCTTCTGCTCTATTCCGGACACTCTCTGAACACAGTGTTTATGCAGCATTTTCTGTGCGTGCATGGCTGTAGCTCCCTCACCCCCAGACCAGGTTGGGGGAGCTTGGGTGATAAAGCCTGGCCCCATCGCAGCACCTCAGACTCCTAACCAGGTCACTTCTCAGTCATGCCACTGCTTCCCACTGCCCTCAACCACAAGGCTGTGGAGAGAGCCCCGTGCTGCCTCCCCCCACTTTTCTCCAAAACAGAGGCCGGCCAATCCCGACAGCATTCCCCATCTTGCAGGGAACCGAGGGTCACTGCGCCTCCTTTTGGTTTGGCCTCCAGCTCATTCAAAACCTGTGGTTTCTCCTTTCTCATGAATGAACTCAGTGCCTCCTGTCTCCCCAGGTGTCATCTTGAGGGCCTCCTAGGAACCACCTATCAAAACCTTGTACTTCCCCCAGTAGGGGGTGCAGTCCCTGTCATTAAAAGGAGAAACCCCTGCGGTGCTTAGGTGGCTCAGTCAGTTGAGCATCCGAATTCAGCTCAGGTCATAATCTCACAGCTTGTGAGTGTGAGCCCCAAGTCAGGCTCCGTGCTGACAGCTCAGAGCCTGGAGCCTGCTTCCGGTTCTGTGTCTCCCTCTCTCTCTGCCTCTCCGCTGCTCAGGCTTGCTTGCTCACTCTCTCAAAAAAGTAAATAAAGATTTTTAAACATTTTTTAAAAAGAAACCCCTTAGTCTCTGTTCTTTTGATATCTAGTATCCTGGAGCCAGGGCTCTGCCAGGATCACATTTTCTTTCTCCGGCAAAAAGGCAAGGATCCCAGACATCACAGTACTAGAGACGCACACACATAATGGACTCCTGTGGGGAGAAGGAAGTCCTGGGATCGTGGTTTCTTACCAGGGTGAAGTTCAGCTTATATAAGTCAAGAACGAAAACCCTCCTCTGACAAGAAGAGACCGTCTCCACTGGAATGACCAACCCCAACCAAGAGTTCAAGTCCAGTAGCATGGAAGAAAGTCCTTCTAGCACCACGTGGTTCATTTGATGACTGGATTCCAAGCCACTCGGAAAGGGAATTTGCGCTAAAAGCGGCATAGCGTTCGATTTACTCAACTGTTGGGATCTCTGCCTCATCTTAAGTCATGTGACATTAGCCTTCCTTCTGTTCCCATCAGTGACATTCCTGTGGGTCTTACTGCTGCTTCCAGAGCGTCCCTCCCATGGAATGAGCCTAGAAACTTCTCTTCCAGGGTGCCTGTGTGGCTCTGTTGGTTCAGCAACCAACTCTGGATTTCAGCTCAAATCATGATCTCATGGTTTGTGAGATTGAGCCCTGTATCCGGCTCTGCACTGACAGCCTGCTTAGGATTCTCTCTCTCCCTCTCTGTGACCCTCCCCTACTCACGCTCTCTCTCTCTCTCAAAAGAAATAAACTTTTTAAAAAAATTATACTTTCCAACACCCACACTTCCCCAGCAGGTGCTGAACTCCTTGGAGGCTTTGGGAGAGTGGGTGCGACAGCCAAGTTTCTCCATGAGCAATTCCCAGGTTGTGATGTCGCCAGGAAACCATTAGACCACAGCACATTCCAAAGACCTGCTCAGTTCCTGGCTGTGGCTCACTGGGTGGAGTTGCCCACCAGCAGCCAGAAGCCATGAAAGTGGAGCTCCTGGTCCTGATGGGACCTCGCAGCCACCCTGCCTTCCTCGCCAACAGAGACGGTGGCACAGAGTGCTGGCTCCACTAACCCAGCTGTCTTGGTTCTTCCTGTGTTTTGTATGCTGTGGCTCTTGAGAACGTACTTGAAAAATGCAACTTATCATTCTGGAATAAAGAACGAGTAAACTTGTATTCAAAAACATTACTTTTGAAAACCAGCCAGATCAGTACAGATGAGTGGATCTGTACCAAAAGACTTTTATATGGAGCCTGGTACTTTTTTATTTTCTCAGTACCCTGTAGAGATACAGCTAAAAATAATTTAATGAGCTAAGTCTGTCTGTCTAAATGGCACAACACAAGGGTGCTTGGATGCATGTGTAGGACCCGAAAATAAAGCAAAGGTCAAAGACCCAACTCCATGATGACAGCAAGGTTGGCAGAACACAGTGATGGAAGTTTGCTCTTGTGATGTCATTATTCCCTCTTCATCAACCCTTTGCGGGCAGGTTTGGTCCCAGTTTAGAGGTGGGGAAACCTGAGGTAGAAGATCCGCAGTGACTTTGCTTGGAGCCAGGCAAGGTTGAAAGAGCCAGGAGCAAATCTGAGAACAGCGCAGCCACAGGTCCTCTTGGAAAGGCCTCCCGTGAGCCTGTGTGAGACGGAACGAATGCGGATTCCTGGCGAATGGAAGCCGCAGCTGGCATGGCAACCTGCCCTCCTGGGAAAGCAGACACCACACCAGACCCCAGGGCAAGGCTGTGCGCTGTCCTGCACAGGGGCTCTCAGCTCCCTTTCTCCTTTGTGGTCAGTTTTCTGTGAGGGAGGTGATGCTCCAAAGACATGTGCTCTTCTTGTCTGGACCCCTAACCGGGACATCAAGTCATCCGAACAGAAGTAAAAAGAAACTTCATCAAAATTATAAAAGGCCAACTCTCCAGTTCATCTGACTTTTCATCAGACACCCTGGGCAGCCAGTAAGAAAGACCTGCCTGGACATGGGGGGAAGGGGAAATAGGATGGAAGCAGGAGGGTCACTGACAGAGTGGTTGAAAAGGGATTGGTCAAAAAGAAGTATAAAGGACAATATCCTCAGAATTTTCCACACCAACCCACAACTGTATGGTCAGCTCTTTGATGAAGCAGGAAAGAATATCCAATGGAAAAAAGACAATGTCTTCAACAAATGGCATTGGGAAAATTGGGCAGCAGCATTAGAAACAATGAAACTGGATCACTTTTATACATTGTGAAATAAATTCACAATGCATGAAAGACCGAAATGTGAGACAGAAAACCATCAAAATTCCAGAGGACAACACAAGCAGTAACCTCTTTGACCTTGACCAGAGCAACTTTCTACTAGACATGTCACCAGAGGCAAGGGAAACAAAAGCAAAAATCAAATATTGGGACTTCATCAAGATAAAAAGCTTCTGCACTGTGAAGGAAACAATCAACAAAACTAAAAGGCAGCAGACAGAATGGGAGAAGATACTTATAAATGACATATCTGATAAAGGGTTAATATCAAAATATATAAAGAACTTATCAAACTCAACACCCAGAAAACAAATACTCCAGTTAAGAAATAGGCAGGAGAATGAATAGACACTTTTCCAAAGAAAACATCTAGATGACTAATAGATGCTCCACATCACTCTTCATCAGGGAAATACAAATCAAAACCATAATGAGATACCACCTCACACCTGTCAGAATGGCTAAAATTAACAACATGAGAAACAGCAGGTGTTGCTGAGGAGACAGAGGAAGGGGAGCCCTCTTGCACTGTTGGTGGGAATGCAAATTTGTGCAACCACTCTAGAGAACAGTATGGAGGTTCCCCAAGAACTAAATATAGAGCTACCCCATGACCCAGCAATTGCACTACTAGGTATTTACCCAAAGGATACAGAAACAGAGATCTGAAGGGGTACATGAACCCCAATGTTCAGAGCAGCATTATCAACAATAGCCAAAATATGGAATGAGCCCAAATGCCCATCAACTAATGAATGGATAAAGAAAATGTGGTATGTATGTGTGTAATCAAAAAGAATGAAGTCTTCTCATTTGCGATGACATGGATGGGTCTAGAGTGTATTAAGCAAAGTGAAATAAGTCAGTCAGAGAAAGACAAATACCGTATGATTTCACTCACATGTGGAGTTTAAGAAACAGATGAAAACATGGGATGGAGAAAAAAAGAGGGAAACAAACCATAAGAGACTTTTAATGATATAAAACAAACTGAGGGTCGACAAATGGAGGTAGGTGGGGATGGGGGATGTGGAGGAGGGGCCTGAAGGAGGGCACGGGTTGTGATGAGCACTGGGTGTTGTATGTAAGTGAGGAATCATTGAATTCTACTCCTGAAACCAACACTGCACTGTATGTTAACTCGTTAAATTTTAAATGAAATTTTGAAAAGAAAAAAAATCCTTATGTTGTTCATCTTAAACTTATACAATGTTATGTGCCAATTACATTTCATTAAAGCCATAAAATAAAAAATAAATAAAAATGGATTTTTTCACACCAGCCACCTGCTATGGGAAAGAGAGAGTTGATCTCTGAACCTTCCACAGCTGCATGAGAGAGAGGGGGCCTGGCTCAAACCGCCCTTCCTGTAGGCCACTTTATGCTGTGAAATGTTCTAGACTTCCTCCTCCTCCTCACAGAAGTGGTGAAGTGCTCTGCCGCAGGCCCCCCTCTGCCCGGGTGCCTGGGGCTTGCCTGACAATCCCCGCTGGGAGGTGCTCCCTGCTGTTCAACTTCCAATGGGCTACAAGTAAAGATGGGCAAACCAATAGGATTTAGGTGTTAATACCCAGGCATTTTTCTGGGAAATGGTTTTGATTTTATTAAAAAAAAAAAACTGCTGAAGTATGAATCTCCTTAACGAACAATGCTGTGCACAATCTGCCTGTTTGTGTCTTTGGAGACCAGGGTTTTAACCGAGACTGGATTTGAATGGACAGCCTTGGGAAAGGCTCGGTCACAGGTACTCACTATCATCCAGTAGTGACAACACTGTGAACCGTGTGGAAAGGATTTTAGATCAGTGAGACTAGCTGGACGTGTGAGTCACTGGCCAGGGCATCATGAGAAGGCAGGATGGTGCAGTAAGAAAGCCAGGGGTCAGGGAGCATGTCCTAGGTCCACCACCAAACTGTGTGACCTTGGCAAGCCACTTAACTCTGGGCTTCATTTTGCTTAACTACAAAATGAGATTGGACTAAATTAAAATTTCCCAAGGTATAGTCCATATTTCCCCAGTAGCTGCACACACTGAGTAAGTAAAGCAGGCTTTCTTTACTTCCGTATGCTAACATGTTGTGCATAGTGACAACCAAGGGGAAGAAATACAGTGCAGGGTTTCCCAGACTTTTCTGCCTTTGGAATCATATTTTAAGGGGGCATCTTATAGGACCAATGGCCCAAGCAATACATAGGCTTTGGGAAATTGAACTGATGCTTTCCAAATTCTTTCAATTTCAGATTTTGTGCATCTATGAATTTTATGAAAACTCAAGGCAGGTTTCATTCCTCTTTCTTCTACTAGAATAAAAGATCTACCTTGCTTCTGCTCAAATAGGTAAGAGAGACCAGATCCTTGCCGGAGTCTGAAGTATGTTTGCCAAACTGCAAAGGTATAATGTTATTTTGTTTTTACGGTGTGCTTTCTCCCAAACCCAGCTGATGACTGAAACAGAAATGCTCTTGTCCACTACAACCAACCAAAATGCACACATTTGCCCTGTTCAATGTGCAATTCTAACTCATGCAAATACAGTTTGCTAAGACAACAGACTGGGAATGCCCGACTCACTCTGCCCTAGCTCATCTTCTGTTCCTAAGGTTCTGCCTCCCATTTAATTGGGGGTTCTAGACCTCTTTCACTCAGTTTAGAGAAGAGAACTACTTCAGGTAACCAAGCATTGATGTGGATTTGAAGCCAGAGGATTATGCTGGGTACCAGGCTGAGGTCTGTGCTCTCCAGGGGCTAGGAGTGCATGCACAGGCCTGTGGTCATAAATAAAACTCCAGATGGCTGGGTAGGTGATTTATAAAAGTCAATGTCTCTTCTGAACTCTTGCACGCAAAAAAAGTTCTTGTCTATTCAGTTGCCAAAAATAGAGCCAAGTACTGAGAATATTCATCTGACCGAAAAGTCAGATAGCAAATGATATCCCCTGGGAGCCACCTAGGGGCCACGCGAGTAGAATAGGGACCAGGCTTCTCTGTGTTTTCCTCGGAGGCTCCCAAGCCCCTTGTGAGGGCCTCCCTGGGAGAGGCCACTAGAGAGATGCGAAATTGAGCCCGTTGGTTCCAGGGAGAAGCCCAAGCGCCAGGGCTGCCACAAGATGATCTAGAGGTTCTTTTCTCACTTTTGTGGAAACAAAGACCAACCATACAAATACAAGCAAACGCCGTCTGTGCAGCGCTTGGTGTGACAAGGGAGTCAGCCGTCATCACTCGTGTTCTGGCAGAGACTCCAGGGCAGGCAGGGTGGGAAGGTTCTTGGGGAAGAAAGGATTGGCTTCAGGTGTGGGGTGGGGGGGAGGCTGACCAGGCGTGGGGCGCCCATGTGATTGCTTAGGCCTGCATATTTGGCTTTCATTGCCTGCTCCTAAACTGGAAACAGGAACAAAAATTAGAGGTGCTGTTAGTTATTAATCCAGTCCTGGCCATCTGGGGCCAATTATTACAGAGGTTACTGTGTGACTTCCGGAACTGTTACTGGAGATAGCAGTCTGACGTCAAGCAAGCTGGCTTCCTGGGATGCTTCTTGTAGATTGTAAGTCACTTTTTATAGACAGTCTGGCCACTGTCCATTTATGTATTCAGTCTCTCAGTTTAAATAAGCACGTTTCTAATTCTCTTGATTTTTATCATAATGAAATAAACTTAACAATAAATTGGCATTAGTAAGATTGTCTTACAATTGATGATTATACTTTTAATCTTTTTTTAATGTTTATTTTTGAGGAGGAGAGAGAGCATGAGTGGGGGAGGAGCAGAGAGAGAGGGAGACATGGAATCCGAAACAGGCTCTAGGCTCCATGTGTCAGCACAGAGCCTGACGAGGGGCTTGAATTCAAGAACCATGAGATCATGACCTGAGCCCAAGTTGGACACCTAACCGACTGAGCCACCCAGGTGCCCCTAATTCTACTTTTAAATACACAAGAGGTAAGAGCTGGTGCATCTTGCCCCAGGTTCTAATTGGATTTGCAAAAATGGAGAAGGTACGTGGAACTATGTGTACTTTCAGAAAAAGTAAAGGGGGGCACCTGGGTGGCTCAGTAAGTTAAGCGTCCACTTCCGTCAGGTCATTATCTCACGGCTCATGAGCTCCAGCCCCGTGTTGGGCTCTGTGCTGAGGGCTCAGAGCCTGGAGACTGCTTTGGATTCTGAGTCTCCCTCTCTCTCTACCCTTCCCCTGCTGTTTTCTCTCTCTCTCTCTCTCTCTATCACTCTCTCTCTTTCTCAAAAATAAGCATTTAAAAAATAAAACTTAAAAAAAAGAAACAAGAGTAAAGGGAAAGTGTGAAGAGCCACTAGCGGCAATACAAGAAAAATACTGAGGAACTATTCTGTAGGTCATATTCTAGCTACCTTAACATTTTATCATAAAGCTCATTTTGATTTCACTGCCTGAGTGCACCCCCAAGGGACATAAACACTTCCTGTAATGCTCACGGTGGTTCTTGAAAGCTCCAAAGCTTCTGTGGCAGAGTTGGAACGATGATTCTCTTCACTGACAGAGATTCGTCCGGGGACATCCTGCTTCCCCCGTAACAGGGCTGTGCTCTGACCACACTGCTTGCTTTTGAAATATTTAAACAGGAATATTCCCACCTCTACACGGTAGTACCATCTTGAGGAGGAAAACGGATTCTGAATCCCCCTGGAGGGGAAGGGATGGAGGCAAGGCAACTTTGAGAGAGTTTAGCAGCACGTGACTGTTAAAGGTGACCTGTTTCCAGAAGCTCCCAGAACATCGAATTCTCTACTGATCTCACCGCAGCTGCACGCATCTCAGTAGAAGGCGTGGTAAGTGTGAAATGTAAGTGGCAGCTTTATCAGCTCTGACTTCTCTGTGCTCCCATTTAGGTAGTGCGGCTGCCCGTGCCCAACATAGTCACCGCTGCCTCTGCCCCCGCAGCGGTCTCTGTCCTCTGGCTGTTGTCCTTCTCCTGCTACCCTCCTTATGAGAACAGTAGCTAAGAGGTGACTGCAACGGCGTCCTGGTAACATTAGTTTAGCAGCCAGCTCTCTAGAAACAAAACTCGGAATGCATGAATATACATGTGTAAGCATCTAGATCCTTATAAATCATAAATTGTAATGGTGTGAAGGTTGTGTAGCACACAGTTACACAGAATAAAATAAGCAATGCTCTTTGTTATGATGCCACGTAGCCGGGTGGTCCTCACAGAATGCTTTTGTTGATTTTTGCTGAACGCTGTGCCCATAGCCTAACCAGTGTCGTTCTGACATAGGTGATGGCTGATATTTACATGTAGAACAAGACAAAAGTGAAACAACAAAGATGTATGTTCAGTGAAATGTCAGCGCTTTGTTCAGACATTCATGACATGAGCAATTTCTTTCCTAAGTTGAATAGTTTTCAAATATTTGAAGAAAATTGCCTCAATTTTTGTGCCATTTACAATGAAAATAATGTTCAACTTAAACTGCATTTTAACATGGTCTCCATCACGTGCTTAAGTCTAGAGCCTAGACTTGAAACAATAAACAAAATTAATCGACCCTTTATCAATGGCTCTATCTGATTTCCATGGTGTGAATATTTCCACCGGAGCCAATTTTAAGCAACTGACATAATGTCACTGAACGAGGAGCTGGAAAGAGGTGCACAGTAAGTAGCAATTTAATGTTTAATAATGACTGCCTAACAATCCACTTTCAAGATTCCTGGAAATGTAACCGTTTAGCTGCCTCCAGCCCGTCCCTGGTTGTGTGTGCCGGCTTTGAGAACGCAAACCAGCCCGGGCTCAGCTCGGATGACGATGCGCAGATCCTTTAATCCAGGCAAGCAGAGTGCTTCATCCACAGTCACTCAGCTGGTGGGTTCAGGGCAGAGAGGTTTCTGTCATCCTTCCATTGTTAGGCACATATTTAAGGGGTGCCTCCTACTCTCCAACCACTAGGACGCTTGCTTGGATAGGTAACCCTGCGGCGAATGGAGTGGTCCCAGCCAGTTCTCTGTCTACCAGATTTTGCTGAATCCCCGCGTCTTCCAGGCCAACACATCCTGGTGTCCCAGAGCCCAATGCGGGGCACCCGGCTGTGCCAGGGAGAAGCCAGCCTTGACGGCGTCCTCCCCTTCCTTTCCCATAGCAGTGCACCAACATGTCCCGCCATTTCCCACTCCTCTCCACGCCTCCTGCTGCCCTAACCCCAGGAGACGTCACCTCCCCTCCTAACTGGTGCTCCTGTTCTCTAGTACCCCAGGCCACGCTCCCTCCAACAACCAGGGTGGATTTCTTTTCCTTCCTTCCTTTTCGTTTTTAAAGATTTTACTTTGTTTTTAAGTAATCTCCACACCTACCATGGGGCTCGAACCCACAACCCCGAAATCAAGAGTTGCACACTCTGCTGACTGAGCCAGCCAGGCACCCCTAGAGTAGTTTTCTTAATTTAAAAACAAATAGAAAACAAAAAATTGTGTTGAACTTACGCTCAAAGCCCTTTAGTGGCAGTCAAGCCTGGGAATGAGAAGCGTCCCCTCCAGCCTGTGCAGTTGCACTGCTCTCTGACTGGGTGACAAGGGACAGGTGAGGAGCAACTCTCTGTGTATTTCCCCAGCTGCAAAGTGAGAATAATAGAGGGGCCCATCGAATAGAGTGGTTTTGGGGATTAGATGAGTTAGCGTCTGTGAAGCCCTGAGGAGAGTGCGCCATTATCCTCAGTCTCATAGTTGTCATGAGGGTGAAGACCAGCCCCCTCACCTGCTCCTACCTGCTCTTCTCGCCTCAGCTCCCAGCACTCATCCCCCTTCTCTGTGTTCCAGAACTCTGTTCTGCTCTGCAAGGTTCTCACCAACTGGCCCTTCTCCAAGCCCCTCTCAATTTTAACTTTAACCCAACTCCTCCTTCAGAGCTCCTTCAAAACCATGCCTGCAGAAAAGCCTTCCCTGGCCCTAGTCTATGGCAAATCTTTTGTTACGTTTCTTCGGACCACATGTCCCATTGTAGTCAGGCATTCGTGAGGGTGAATTTATAACAGTGCATGTCCTGCCTGTGGACTCCGTGAGGGTGCCCAGGGCCCCTATACAGTGCCTAGAAAATGTAAGTCCCAGCATATAAAGTATAATAAATAGTGCTCATCTAACACCCATCAGAGAGACCACTTGTCATAAGCAATATCTCATTCAGCAAAATTCCAGTAGGAATTAGAAAGTTTAGCTGTATGCCTGGATTTGGTAGTGTTTGGCATCAACCCTTTCACCCTGTTAGCCCCTTTCTGCAAATTGCCGAAGTCTCTGCTTAGTTTATGCCAAGTGCAAGAAAAGAATAAGGATAATATCCATATTGTGGCCTTGCCAAAGTATTTTATCCTACAGGATTACTAGCTGTTGAGCAGGCTGGACTTCCCAAGGCCGTTCCTCACAGTTCCAGTGGTTAAGTAGTTACCACAAACACTTCCTGAGCACCCGCTGGATACAGGAAATCATAGCAGGTGCCTCCAGCACCTTGACTGTGTTCTTCCAGCAAAGACTGAACTCCCCAAAGTTCATAATTGATGCTCCCCAAAGGAGATCCTGAAAACCATGGAGTTTGAACTCACTAAGATTAAGCAATTCTTCACTTATTGGCACCTAACACAGTGGCCTTGGCATATTTTGCTTATATGTTTTACATCCTTATCTAGAGAACCAAATTAAAGTATTGGAGTAAAATGTTATAGCCGAGATTTGCCTTAAAATCCCAACAACAAACCGGCAGGGGGTTAGACGAAGCGAGGAACAGCAGCATGTTGATAACCGAAGGTGGGTGAGGGGTCATGGACACCTGGACAAGGGGTGTGCAAAATGGGTGCAAATTTCTGTAATGGAACTTTTTAAAAAGCCTCAAAATATGTAAAGCAAAAATTGATAGAACTATAGGAATTCATCAACAAATCCACCATTGAGGTGGGACTTGAGAGCATAATTCTTTCAATTATAGGTCGATCTAACAACCAAAAGCTTAGTTTCATTGGTGGAAATATAGAACTTGGCACTCAACAACTAGAAAATACAAAATCTTTTAAAACATACATGAAAACATTTATAAAAATTGATCATAAAGCCCGTATCAGCAAAGTTTTAAAAATCTGTACCGTGTAGACAGTGTTCTTCCAACACAGCGCATTTAAGGTATAAATCAATAAACAGATGAAACCGTTTAAACGTTTGAAATTTTGAAATGCATTCTAACTCACCCTTAGGTCAAAGAACGCCTGAATGGTAATGAATCAAAACTTATGAAATGCCATGAGAATGGAGACAAATTTATAGCCTTAAATGCTTATTTTTATGTAAGAACAAAAACTGAAGATTAGTGAGCAGATACACATCTTCAGGCATTTGGGGGAAAAAGCAAAGAAAACTTAAAAAAAAAAAGATAAGGAAACAAAGATAATAGAAGTTAATGAACGTAAAAACCAAAATTACATTCAAGAGGGCCCATGAAATCAAAAGTTAGTTCTTAGAAAAGATCAATGAATTTGACAAATACCTGGCGTGGTGTATGAAGAAAAGAGAGAAAGCACAAATCGACGACATTAGGAATGGAAATGGGACGTGCCTTCAGATAGAGAGTTGGAAAAGCTAAGTGAGTGAGAATACTATGAACGATGGTATTGCCGTTAGATTTGGAAACGTAGAAATGTAATCATTAGTAGAAAAGCTTGCTGCAGAGAAAATATCAAGCCAAATAGTTTTAGTGAGAAGTGCCATCATCTTTCAAGTAACTTACCCCTTCTTTCTCCTTCAAACACTTCTAGAAATATTTTTTTAAGAGGAAACACACCCTCAACCCCCATGAAGCCAATACCCAAATAAGACAAAGGCAAAATCAAAATGGAAAATTACAGTCCATCTTCACTTAAGAAAGGCCGGGCTCCTCTTAGGCCCTTCCTCCTTCCTGCTCGGCAGTTGGCATGTCAGCAGACAAATCACATATAGCCAGCATTTAGTCACTTGAAGTATGAATGTCCTCTTTGGGGTTAACTCAGACCAGCCTACTGCTTAAGATTGCCCTATTTATTTCACCTACCTTAATAAACTATTCTTGGTCTGGAATTTTTCCCACTTAGTTTCAAACAAAAGGAGAAAGAAAGTAAATTAACCTAAGTTTTTATACAGCTAGAAACAAATCACCAATTGGGTTATCAACTAGCCTCCGCTTTAGATCTGCCTGCGGCTGTCAGGATGGGCGCGAGTCTCTTCCAGGAGCTGGAGTGACTCGGAGGGGCCCTGGCTCAACTCAAGTCAGGTACCTCTTGCCTCTGAATTAAGGAAAAAGGCATAACTGCTTTGAAAGCCCAATACCAACTCCCAGAACAGCTCCCTGCAATTACAAAGTGCCAGGCCTGTAAACCTCAACAAATATTTGTTGAATAAATGTAACACAGGCAGATTTATTTCTCGTGTATTCCCTCCACTGGGAGAAATTGACTCAGAGGTAAAGTTTATATTTTTGTAAAATAATTAGATAATGCACCTGTCTGGGGGAGAAAAAAATGCTTAGCTACATTCTATAATAAGATACTTTGATAAGTTCATAAGTTAATAAAAGCCAAAGAGAGAAGGGAAAGGGAAATTTAAAGCTGTTAAATGATAACGCTTCTTGCGGTGTTTTAGCAACCCCTAGAAATGCATTTTTATATTGCATCAGAAACAAACACTGTGGGATAATAAGTATTCTTACTTAGATCACTAGTGTCAAATAACATCAAATTAAACCGCTGTGCATTGATTAGTCTCGATTAAACGGGTGGTCAGTGTTCGGTGGCATCGCTAGAACTTTATGATAATAAAGTGTCAAGGAGGCAGGTCCTTCCCAGGTACAAACGCTGGGGTTAACGTTTACGTACCGTGGCTCATCGTGGTGAGCTGACCAGCTATAATATCAAGATGAAGTGAGTGTGAATGAGCAGCTGAAAGATGACGTATTTCTGGAATTAAATTCTGATGTGTCAGTCTCAGCAGAGATATAACACAAATTAATCAGTGAGGTAAAATATGTATGACTAGGAGAAGAGAGAATATTTTCTCCTGAATCTTATTTCCTGTGATGAAATAATGGACTCTCTGTGAAGAGGAGTATGCAGTACAAATTGGGCAGAGAGTTAATCATTATAAATGAACCAATTTGCTAGTTTGATGTAAACCAAAGTCCTCTTTGAGGGTCAAATGATTGACTATTAGCAAGTCTGTCTGGTCCAACATAATATATCCCCAGGCTACTGGCCTGAATGTGGTCCACGAGGCATTGTAAGGCTTACCTGAGGTGGCATTTTGCTGTCCCCACAGCTAGAAGAGGATTGAGCGGGGGTGGGGAGGCACCAGACAATACATAGCACAATATGACTTGAGGACCACAAAGACCTAGTTAGTAAGGGCCACAAAGCCCAAATACACCAGTACAAAAGCCAAGATGTAGAAGTTAAGTAGAAGGGAAAGAGGTGATAAGATCTAGGGAAGAAAAAATGACTTCATTCTTTATTTTTTAATGAAGAGGAGAGAAGGGCAGACCAAGGCATGCCAACAGGGGCTGGAGAACAGCAGACTTACTACAGCGATGTGGAGAGACAGCTCAGATAAAAGCAAGAGGCCAACTCCCAGCAGCTCGGGGGGCTGGGGCAGGCTGCCCACACAGCTCGAGGGTCTTGATAACACATTCATTGTCCACCTGCTCATAGGTCTGTGCGGCCATTAGATGAATAGACACTGGGCCTGCCCCTTCAGTAGCCTCGGGAGCAGGATATGTGTCACTCATGCTCCGAAGGGACAACCGGGGGCTACAGTGAGGCCAGGAAGAACCAGAGCAGGCAGAGGGCAGAACTCTAGGGGAATAACACACTGATTCCACTCAGCCTCCAGGGAGGGCAAAGGGCAGGAGCAGAACACTGCCAATTTTACAAGAGAAAATGGACCTCTCTCCAAATCTTGAAAGTGACAACAGGGGGCGCCTGGGTGGCTCAGTCAGTTTTAAGCATCTGGCTTTGACTCAGGTCATATCTCATGGTTCGTGGGTTCGAGCCCTGTGTCGGGCTCTGTGCTGACAGCTCAGAGCCTGGAGCCTGCTTCAGATTCTGTGTCTCCCCCTCTCTCTGACCCTCCCCTGCTCGTGCTCTCTCTCTCCCTCAAAAATAAATTTAAAAAACATAAAAAATTTTTTAAAAAGTGACAACAATAACACATCTCTCAATACATTGTCTACTCAATCATGTTACATGTCATAAGAAAAATAGTCCAGTTGTCTTCAAAGTGATAATATACACCTACTAAAGGCAGTGCACCACCAGTCACCCAAGCCAAATAAATGAATCATCCCAGATATTTCCTCCTTTTCCTCCCAGAGTCCAGTCTTATAAATTCTACCATCTAAATGTCTTGACAACGGAGTGCCTGGGTGGCTCAGTTAGTTGAGCATCCAATTCTTGATTTCAGTTCAAGTCATGATCCCAGGGCTGTGACATCAAGCCCCGTGTTGGGCCCCACATTGTGTGTGGAGACTGCTTGGGATTCTCTCACCTCTCCCCTGCTCATGAGCTTTCTCTCTCAACAAATTAAATTTAATTTAAATTAAATTAAAGTCTGACAATGATTATCCCCTGCATGCCATCCTCCTGCGACTGCTCACTGGTTCTGGCCAACCTCACTTCTTACCTGGACAATTGTCACCGCCTCCTACCTCATCATCTCCTTACGTCTATTCTGCTCTCCTGCTTCCCAGGAACCTTCCTTCTAAAACTCATTTAGTCCAGTCACTCTCCTGCCCAAAGTCCTTAAGTGGCTCCCACTGCATTCAGGACAAAGCTCAAACTCCTTATCATAATCAAAGAAGTCCTCTATGGTGTGTCCTCTGCCTACACGACCAGACCCAACCCCTGCCACTCTGAAGCAAATCCTGTAGTCCACTCATGCTGACTTATTCCTGGCTCCTAAACACATCGCTCTCACATGAGTTCTGTACATACTGTTCCCCCTGGTTGGAATTTCTCCTCCTTTTTTCCACCCAGTGAACCCTCCATTCCTCATTTTTCAACACAGGCATAATCTCCTCTGTGAAGTCTTTCTCAATTCATGTACCCTGGACTTACCTCCACTGTGGACTTAGTCATATTGCTTGGATCTGTTTATACATGTGTTCCCCGCTAAACTATGAATCCTTAGTGGGAAGAAACTGATTATTACTCAATTTTGAATTTCTTCTCTCTCTTATTGTCTGGTATATGGTGTTTACTAAGATTAAAATGAAAGTAAAGTGCCCAGTCCTTCCCCTATGCTCAATGGAAAGATCAAGATCTATCTATTGTCCAGTGTTATTGGTTCAGCCACCTGTGGATTCCCATGAGTGGCGTGGCCATTTCACTTGACAGTTGGCATTAGAAGGTTGGTGATGGTTGATGAGAAATGATTGGCAAACCATGAAGCCAGAGAACTTCATGTGTTTTATGTGACTCACCTCTGAGCCCAGAATCTTACTTGACAAAAGTGGTGAAATCAGAGCGTGTGTGACCCTGCTGGTTGACATCTCAGCTGATAGCACCCCTGAATCAGTGTCTGAGTCTCAGCTGTGTAAGGACAAGCTGGCTTGATGGCACTTATATTAAGCTTTGGTGGAGGCACATTTTTATTGCTCTAGATATTTCAAAATTCTTACTTACAAATGACCAGTCAAAACATAGCTAGACCGATGCTATTTTTGTCATCTTTGTGTGCTTTCCATGAACACTCATCTGGGCACTACACACTTACTTCAGAAGGCTGCCCTTTCCTACAACAAGGTAACCACGGGGCCTCCCTGACAGCTGAGTGGGTGGTAGCAATTCCCCCATCACCTCCCTGCCCACCGATCTCTCAGTGATTCCATCTACAAACTAGAGAGCTGGTCCTATAAAACACAATTAGGTAAGATTTCCCTGATGTGGCTAATTCACCACAGAGCACCACTGTTAATTCCATTATAGGACATGGAGTCGTTTTCATGTGGCTTGTGGCTGAATTATGTTAAAACTAAATGTGAAGGAAGCTTTCAGAAAAATCGTGGCTTTGTGTGAGATTTCCAGAAGTGCCTGGTGATGGTGATAGTCTTATGGGACTAGGCATGCCTTGAGTCCTTTCTAGAAAAAGATGGCAAATGACTCTGCCTCAGGAGATAGGAGGAAGGGGCATCATTTTCATTCTGCTTTCAAGTGTGCTATTGTATTAACGGCTTAATCATGTTGGGCCTCAACTTCCTCATCCCTTACAGTGTTGATCTAGTGTTGTATTCAGTGGCTTATAAGCCTTGTCTTCAAATGCTCTAGCACAAGTCTGTGACAGGGGACAACTCTCCCTGGAGCCCCCAGCTGCCCTGGGTTAACTAACTCCTTTCCCTCTGAGCTGAAGCTACGTGTGGGGCTTGGTTTTATTATACTTATATTGACCCTTTACCATAGCAGCAAACTTCATGGATTACTGACACCAGAGGAAAGTTCTGTGAGCAGGGTGTGCTGACAATTCTCTCTTTGCCTCCTTCCCCAGATCCATGTTCCCTCCCTTCTCTGCTGTCCAGTTCTGTGTCCCAGAAAGCTGACATCTATGGACTACACCACCTGAGCTCTCTTGATCTCTGCCTACTTGTCAGATCTGGTCAGGAGGAGGCTCTGGCATGAGTTTGGCCGGAGGACATAGATACAACTATTCAGGAATATATATGCATGAATATTACTATCTATTAACAAGACTCTAGAAGTTTTAACCTCATTTGTCCTTAATAGAGGGGTATCTTCAATGGATTGTGTGATGCTACATGAAATCAGGGAAACAGTTGTTTTTTTTTTAATAGAGCTACAGTACCTCACTCTCCAAACACAATTGGTCTTTTTTTTTTTAATGTTTTATTTATTTTTGATACAGAGAGGGACAGAGCATGAGAGGGGGAGGGGCAGAGAGAGAAGGAGACATAGAACCGGAAGCAGGCTCCAGGCTCTGAACTAGCTGTCAACACAGAGTCTGACACGGGGCTCGAACCCACGAATGTGAGATCTGACCTGAACCGAAGTCGGAGGCTTAACTGACTGAGCCACCTGGGCGCCCCCACAATTGGTCTTTAATGGCATGCCTCTGTAGGCACTGTGCCATATATTGAATAAAAATGAATTTTCCAATTCCAGACACATCTGGGATCAAATACCATTGATATTACTTGCTCTGGAATGATGAACATATATCCAACCTATCTGTGCATCGATTATTTCAAAATGGTGATACCAGTAGCAGCCACCTGTAATGGTTAATTTTATGTGTCACATTGGCCATGGGGCTCGCAAATTGAACATTATTGCTGGATGAGATTAGCACTTGAATCGGTGGGCTTAGTAAAGTACACTCCCTCCCCAGTGTGGGTAGGTGTCATCCAATCTGTTGAAAGCCTGAATCAAATAGAAGTCAGAGAAAGGGAGAATTTGCCCCATTTTTCTGCCTCACCATTTGAGCTGGGACATCTTCTCTGACCCTCATACTTGGACTTACTCTATTGGCTTTCTTGGTTCGTAGGCCTTTTGACTCAGACTGGAATCATACCACAAGCTTTCCTGGATCTCCAGCTTACAGGCAAATTGTGGGACTTCCCAGACTCCATAATCACATGAGCCAATTCCTCATTATCTATCTGTTGTTCTGTCTGTCTGTCTATCTAGCAATCATCTATTATCTGTCTGTCTGTCTGTTTCTCTCTCTCTCTGGAGAACCTAGATAATACACCATCTCTTAAAACTTTTGGAATTATTGTGTATGACAGTGCCATCAAATGTGAATCCTAGTGTCTAGCACATGGTACATGTTCAGTAAAATGGGTCTGTTATTATAGTTGTTGGTAATAAAACTACCATTAGTAGTGTATCCAAGGAGTATCTCATTTAACAGCCAGAAAAGAAGAATTGCATTATTTCTTTGAAGAGAAGAGAAAGAATTGCATGTTAGGAAAAAAACTGGACAAAACACAAATATGCGGAAGCTAAACACCAGGTTACTAAACAACCAATGAGTCAGTGAAGAAATCAAAGAAGAAATTTTAAAAATACCTGGAGACAAATGAAAATGGAAATACAATGGTAAAATCTTTGGAATTCAGCAAATGCAATTTTAAGAGGGAAGTTTATAGTAATACAGGCCTACATCAAGAACAAACAAAAACTAAAGTTAGCAGGAGGAAGGAAATAAAACAGATTAGAGCAAAAATAAATGAAATAGAGACTAAAAAAATATAGAAAAGCTCAATAAAAACAAGAGTTGTTTCTTTGAAAGATAAACAAAACTGGTAAGCCTTTAACCAGACTTACCAAGAAAAAAAGAGACAGCACTCAAATCAGAGAGGAAAGAGAAGTAACAACTGACACCATAGAAATAAAAAGGATTATAAGAGATTATATTAAAAGTTATATACTGGGGCGCCTGGGTGGCTCAGTCAGTTAAGCCTCCAACTTTGGCTCAGGTCAGATCTCACATTTGTGGGTTTGAGCCCCGCGTCAAGCTCTGTGCTGACAGCTAGCTCAGAGCCTGGCGCCTGCTTCCAGTTTTGTGTCTCCTTCTCTCTCTGCCGCTCCCCCTCTCATGCTCTGTCTCCCTCTGTATCAAAAATAAATAAAACATTAAAAAAAAAAGTTATATACCAACAAATTGACCAAACTAGTATAAATGGATAAATTCCTGGAAACATACAATCTTCTAAGACTGAGTGAGGAAGAAATAGAAATCTGAACAGATTGTATACTAATAACAAAATTGAATCAGTAATCAACTTCAAATAAATAAAAATCCAGAACAGAATGTCTTCATAGGTGTTTTCTACCAAACATTTAAAGAAGAGTTAATATCTATTCTTCTCAAACAATTCCAAAAAATAGGAGAGGAAGGACAACTTCCAAATATATTCTGTGAGGCCAGCATTACCTTGATACTAAAACCAGACAAAGACACAGTGGCAACAATAACAAAACTACAGGCCAATATCCATGGTGAACGTAGATGCAGAAGTCCTCAACAAAATATTAGCAAACCTAATTCAATGATAAATATCGAGTACTATTTATTCCAGGGAGGCAAGGATGGTTCAATATCTGCAAGTAAAGCAGGGTGCTACACCGTGTTAACAAAATAAATGATAAAAAAGCATATGATCATCTCAATAGATGCAGGAAAAAGCATCTGACAAAATTTAAATAGGTTTATGATAAAAACTGTCAACAAAGTGGGGTTAGAAAGAACTACCTCATCATAGTAAAGGCCTTCTATGACAAACACACAGTTAACATTATACTCATTGGGAAGAACTGAAAACTTTTTCTCTAAGATCAGGAACATGACAAGGATATCTATTCTTAGAGTGTCCTAACCATAGCGATCAGACAAGAAAAAAAATATAGGCATCCAAATTGATAAGATAGAAGTAAACCTGTCACTATTTGCAGATGACATGATACTATATATAAAAACCCTAAAGACTCCACCAAAAAACTATTAGAACTAATAAAGGAGTTCAGTAAAGTTGAAGATACAAACTTATTATATGGAAATCTACTGCATTTTAAGAAAACGTTTATTTATTTTGAGAGAGAGAGAGCGCGCATGAGCAGGGGAGGGGCAGAGAGAGAAGGAAAGAGAGAATCCCAAGCCGCTTCCACATTGTCAGTGCAGAGCCTGATATGAAGTTTGAGCCCATGAACCATGAGACTGTGACCTGAGCCAAAATCAAGAGTTGGATGCTCAACCAAGCTCAACCACACAGATGCCCCAGAAATCTACTGCATTTTTATATACTAACAATTAAGTAACAGAAAGAGAAATTAAAAAAATAATACAACTACATCAAAATAATAAAATTCCTGGTAATATGTTTAACCAAGGAGGTGAAAGACCTATACATTGAACATTAAAAGACACCAATGAAAGAAATAGAAGATGCTACAAACAATTGGAAAAATATTCTGTACTCATGGATTGAAAGAATTAATATTGTTAATATGTCCATATAACCCAAAGCAATCTACAGATTCAATGAAATCCCTGTCAACACATCAATAGTATTTTTCACAGAACTAGAACAAACAATCCTAAAATTTGTATGGAATCACAAAAGACCCCTAATAGCCAAAGCTATCTTAAGAAGAATGAAGCTGAAGGTATCACACCCCAAGATTTCAAGGTATAGTACAAAACTAAAGTAATAAAAACAGTATGATACTGGCACAAAAATAGACACAGAGATCAATAGAACAGAATAAAGAGCCTAGAAATAAACCCACACTTCTAAGCTCAGTTAATCTATGATAAAGGAGGCAAGAATATACAATGAGAAAAAAGACAGTCTCTTCAATAAACATTGCTGGGGACACTGGACAACTGTATGCAAATGAATGAAACTGGACCACTTTCTTACACCTTTCACAAAAATAAACTTAAATGATTAAGTATCTAAATATAAGAGCTGACGTCATATGCCTTCTTTAAAAATGCAGCAATCTGCTGGACATCAGCCTTAGCAACTTTTTTCTAGATATGCCTTCTCAGGCAAGGAAACAAAAGCAAAAATAAACTATTGCAACTATAACAAAGTAAAAAGCTTTTGCACAGTGAAGGAAATCATCAACAAAACCAAAAGGCAACCTACTGAATGGGAGGAGATATTTGCAAATAATATATCTAGTAAGAGATTAATATCCAAAATATATAAAGAACTTGTACAACTTAACATAAAAATCATAGTAATAATAATACAATTTAAAAAAAATAGGCACAGGACCTGATACATGTTTTTCCAAAGAATATATTTGGATTCCAACAGACACATGAACTGTTGCTTAATGTCACTAATCATCAGGGAAATACAAATCAAAGCCACAATGGGGTATCACATCATACCAGTCAGAATGAATAGAATAAAAAAATGAAACAGAAAAACAAAACAAGAAATAACAAGTATTGGGTCACCTGGGTGGCTCAGTCAGTTAAGTATTTGACTTCAGACTTCAACTCAGGTCATGATCTCGTGGTTCATGGGCCCGAGCCCCTCGTCAGGTTCTGTGCTGACAGCATGGAGCCTGGAACCTGCTTCAGATTCTGTGTCTCCCTCTCTCTCTGGCCCTTCCCTACTCATGCTCTGTTTCTCTCTCAAAAAATGAATAAACATTAAAAAAATTTTTAAACAAATGTTGGTGAGGATATGAAGAAAAGGGAACACCGATGTACTGTTGGTAGGAATGCGAATTAGTGCAATCACTAAAGAAAACAGTATGGAGGTTCCTCAAACATTAAAAATTAAAATACCATACAATCTAGTAATTTACCCAAAGAAAATGAAAATGCTAACTTGAAAAGATATACGCACCCTTATGTTTATTGCAGCATTATTTACAATAGGTAAGATATAGAAGGAATCCAAGTCCCCAGTGATACACGAATGGATTTAGAAGACGTAGGATATATATATCCCGTATGCACACACCCCCACACAGTAGAACATTACTCAGCTATAAAAAATGAAAATTTGCTGTTTGTAACAACATGGATTGATCTAGGGGGTGTTGTGCTAAGTAAAATAAGTCAGACAGAGGAAGAGAAATATCTTAAGATTTCACTTATATGTAGAATCTAAAAAACCAAACAAATAATCAAAAATGAAATAGACTCACAAATACAGAGAACAAACTGGTGGTTGCCAGAGGGGAGGGGGTTGGGGGATGAGCATATATGTGAAGGGGATTAAGAGGCATAAACTTCCAATTATAAAATAGAGAAGTCACAGGGATGAAAAGTACAGAGTAGAAATAGAGTCAACAATATTGTAGTAACTTTGTATAATGACTGATGGTAACTATACTTCCCAAGGTGGACATTGTTGAATCACGTGTTGTACACCTGAAACAGAAGATATATGTAACATTGTATGTCAACTATACTTCAATTTTTTAAAAATGAACATTGGGGCAGACGTGAGGCCCTTTCATTTTGTTCTTATCTTAACAAACATTAAATCCCAGATAATATTAGTTACTGAAAATTTTAAATTGAGTAAAAATCAGATCCTGCTTTCTTTTTTTAATTTTTTTAATGTTTTATTTTATTTTTGAGAGAGAGAGAGAGAGAGAGAGAGCATGAGCAGGGTCAGAGAGGGAGGGAGACACAGAATCCAAAGACAGTCTCCAGACTCTGAGCTGGCAGCACAGAGCCCAACACGGTGCTCGAGCCCACGAACCATGAGATCATTACCTGAGCTGAAGTTGGACACTTAACCAACTGAGCCACCCAGGCACCCCTAGTTGCTGCTTTCTAGGAGTTGGTATTCTAATGGAAAAGACACATGTAAACAGAGCCCAAGGATGTGAAAAGATTATATAGAGGTCTACCCTGTCAGTATAATATGATATTTTCATCAGATTTAACCAAATCAGAACAGAAGCCTGGTAACTTATTAAGAGTCCTCAAGGCAACCTTTGTGATCAGTAGTATTATAACTTGTCAGTCTGCATCAGTGAATGAGACCCACTGTTTGAGTTCCCATCATGAACATGAGACTTGAGTGTAGTCTACATGGAAAGAAAGCTTGTGGTTTTGTACATACTCTTACCTGCCTCCGTGCTCCCTCAGCTTCTTCAAGTGGACTTGAGTTCATTGTAATTATATTAAAAGTTAGATATTAATAAGATGTTTAGCCATCTGACTTTCTTTATACCGGCAAACTAATTTTCCTTGCTGTTTGTGTAACTCCCTTTAATCTCTTTATTCTTAGCTGGATGTCCATTTCTAGGTAAAGTTCAAGAAGTGTTATGTTCCTCAGTCTATCAGTAGTATTTATTGAACACCTGCTTTCTGGCCAACACTATTGTCAAGGATGAAGAGGCAACTTTGTTGGTAGAACAAGTGATTACCTGCTTTGTGTGACTTGAAAGGCATTAACAGGAAAGTCTCTTTGCTAGAGAAAAGTAAGTGCCTCCTTTCCAACACATGTTAAGCCAATAGCTTTTGCCCTAAATTCCACCATTAGATGTTTATTATTTTGATTTAGAAAGTGTCCTCTTTAAAATGCCAATTCTATCTTGGGGCTGGTTGATAGGCAAATAAGGTTTATTAACTCTTCTCCCTATATATATGAAAGTTTACACTATAAAGATGTTTTTCTTTAACATTTATATTCTTTTTTAAAATGTTTATTTTTGAGAGAATGCAAGAGGGGGAGGCCGGAGAGAGAGGAATGATCAGAAGTGGGCTCTTCACTGACAGCAGTGAGCCCAGTATGGGCTTGAACTCATAAACTGCGAGATCATGACCTGAGCTGAAGTCAGCTGCTCAACTAACTGAGCCACTCAGGTGACCCACGTTTATATATATTTTTTTAATCCAGTAATTTCATTTCTGATCCTAAGGATATAATCTGAAATTCAAAGATTTGTGTATGAAAGTGCCCACTGCAGCTTTATTTATTTATTTATTTTTAAATGCTTATTTATTTGGAGAGAGAGAACATGAGCAGGGGAGGGGCAGAGAGAGAGAGGGAGAGAGAGAATCCCAAGCAGGCTCCTGTTGTCAGTGCAGAGCCTGATATGGGGCTTGATCTCACAACCTATGAGATCATGACTTGAGCTGAAATCAAGTCAGACACTTACCCAACTGAGCCACCCAGGTACCTCACAGCATTATTTGTAATAGCAAAAGAACCAAAGGAACAAAACGGCCAAGAAGAGGGGAATGGTTAAGTACATCCCTGAACTAGAACACTGTGCAACATTCAAAATGATATTTAAGAAGAGGTTGCGTAATGATTTTCGCTATATTCATAAGTAAATAAGCAGGATTCCAAGTAGTTGATATGATTTTCTAATTTTGTACAATATTAAAGGGTGACGGAAAACACAGTCATAGGGGACAACAGTTAGCCTTGGGCGTGGCATTTGGGAAGCAGGATGTGCGTTGTAGCTGTGCCAGATTGTAAGGAAAGATTGCACAAGGACTGGGAACACATACATCGCCTTGGCTTGAAGGTGAGTTTTTGTTCTGTCTTATTCTTAAGTAAGAGGTTGAATCAGCAGAGGGCAAGTGAGAGTTGGCCAGCCTGGTGACATCTGCATAAATTATAAGGTGACTGGGTATGTGCAGGATTAATGGATTATTTGAGTGGAAATGACCAATGTGGATCCAGCCCATGTCCTGGCTGTAGAGAAGATAGTTTCTGCTGTCACATTACCAGTGAGGTGCTGGATATTAGTGTTGGCAAGACCAGTTTCTCTAATAAGCCAGTTAGTATGGTTTGAGTTTGTACCTTACCAGTTTGCTCTAGAAGGTATGGAAATATCCAAGCCAATCACTAAAGGAACTTGGAGAGAAATTTAATGGATTACATATAAGAAAAATATTTTGGGGCTCCTGGGTGTCTAAGAGTCTGATTTCAGCTTAGGTCATGATCTTGCAGTCTGTGGGTTCAAGCCCCACGTCGGGCTCTGTGCTGACAGCTCAGAGCCTGGAACCTGCTTCAGATTCTGTGTCTCCCTCTCTCTGTGTTCCTCCTCCACTCACACTCTATCTCTCTCTGTCCCTCAAAAATGAATAAATGTTAAAATTTTTTTAAAAAAAGAAAGAAAATATTTCAAATTGTTAACAGTGATTATTTCCCAGTAATGGATATCATTCTCTTCCCTAAACTTCTCTCTGTTCTATAAATTTTTAAAATAAGAAAGCATGGTTTTCAAAATACAGATCTTTTACTTCTTTGGTTAGATTTATTATTCCTAGGTATCTTATGGTTTTTGGTGCAACTGTAAATGGGATCGATTTCTTGATTTCTCTTTCTGCTGATTCATTATTCGCATATAGAAACGCAACTGATTTCTGTACATTGATTTTATATCCTGTGACTTTGCTGAGTTCATGTGTCAGGTCTAGCAGTTTTTAGCTGGAATCTTTTGGGTTTTCCATGTAGAGTATCATGTCATCTGCAAAGAGTAAAAGTTTGGATATTGGAAGTCTTGGGAGAGGGCATATATAAATGGCCCTGGATGATTTAACCTTTAATGAGCTCTTACCACAGATCAGTCATTATATTAAGTGCTCTGCATAATCCTCCGCAAACCCATGAGGCAGCCAGTATTATCATCCTTGTTTTACACATGAAAGGGATCCAAATTTAGAGATATTAAATATTCAACACAAAGTGTTGTGATAAAAAAGTGTCACTCATCTTTCTGATTTGAACCTGTGCTCTTTGCCACAACTAAATGAACATACTTCCTTTCTCTCAGTTGCATAAGAACATCACAAGATAATGGTCCTTTTGATAAGTAGAAGGGGTAATTTCAGGGCATTCAACAAACATTAAGTACCTATCTGAGGTGGACACCAAGATGATATTGTTAATAAGACATGGCCAAAACGAAGGTAGATTAAACACACATTATTTTTATTGAAACCTCATGAAAACCCCAGAAATGTCAGTAAAAAAAAAGTAATTGGGTTAAATTCATAAACCCTCAAAGACAAAGAGAATGGAAGAAGAGACGATAACAAAATTTTGCAAATCATAGAAAAATAAACGAACAGATATCAAAACCTAGATCCTCCGACGGCAGTGAGGGAAGCCCAATCTGCACTTCAGATTTCTCAAACATTTCATGAACCAGCAGCACAAGCATCTTCTTTGGAAGTGGAAGAGAAGATGGGGCAAGAATCAGGAAGAAGATGGATCGCCACAGACCACATGTGAAAGATGGAAGAAATTAAGATTGGTGAGGAAATGGAGCAACTGGAATTCTCAAACATTGCTGGTAGGAGTATAAAATGTCACAGCCATTTTGGAAAACAGTGTGGCCACATCTACTAAAGCCTACTATATGCCTAACCTGTCACCCAGCAATTCCATTACTAAGTATAAACCCAAGTAAAATAAGTGCATACACTCCCCCCACAATATGCACAAATGTTCATATTCATAAGAACCAAAAATCAGCAGTAGTAGAACTGATAAATTGTCCTATATCCATACATTGGCGTTGTATATAGCAAAAAAAACCCCAACCCTCCAAAACCAAAAACATAAAACTGCTACATGAAACAACATAGTTTCACAGACATAATATTCAGTAAACAAAGACAAGCGCAGAAGAATGCAGACTATATAATTCTATTCATGTAATATTCAAAAAATATATTTACAGTGTTAGAAGCCAAAATAGTGGTTACCACTGGGAGAGGGGTGGCTGGAAAAAAGACAAGACAGAGCCTTCCTGGGTGTCCTGTGTCTTCATGTGGGTGGTGATTACATAGATAAATACAACATAAAATTTGGATAATCTGTACACATAAAATTGCATATTTTATATATGCTATACGTCAGTTAAAAACCAGAAGGATAGATCAAGAGTCTGAGAAGCAGCTAAATTTCCCAATCTTTTTCCACTCTCTGCAACTGAGTAATTTTCATTCTCTAACTGGAGAACAGAAAACTAGAGATTGATTCCCTAGGACTATAATATAGCGGGTGTCTGGACTGGGACACACTGGCCCCAATCATGGGCAACTGAACTGTGCTGAAATGGGAATAAAAGATAATCTTCAGAGATAGCCCCAGATAATTCCCCTCCTCTCTTCTGAGCATGATGCTACTGCTATCAAGGGCTTGAATCATGTTACCTCCATTGGATCTGGGCTGGACTTGCACTGCTTTGACTTCTAGGATACAGAGAAAGTGATGTCACGGAGCTTCCAAGCACTTCCAAGATATGCATCATCAATAAAGAGAAAGACATGGGATCCAAACAGAAGAGGGCAGAGAACCCTCAGGATGTTGGTGGGGAGATTGCTTAGATAGCAGTCATGCACCAGGCCACGGGCAACTGGTCCAGAACTGGTCAGAGGCCAAGGTTAGATTTCACAAAGATGAAATTGATAGAATGCATAATTCTATCACATATTCACAATATTATATATAATATATATATCTATGCAGATGTGTACATGTGATAATTTATCTAGCAGTTTTAGCTCTTTGTGGTGAAAGAGGAAACAAAATAAATTAGCACCCCATAATTTTGGAGCCAGAAAACTTGCAGTGTCCTTCTCCAGGGGCTCCTGTGGTTCAAAGAGAAAAAAGGCTGAGGCTGGAGAAGTTAGGAAGTCTTCCCAGAGGATTTTTAAGTGTTCTGGTGTATCTTCAAGGTTGATTAATATTTTCCCCAATGAAAAGCTCTCTGTAGCCAAGTATAAAATATTTGAAATGTGGCAGATGCTGGACTCACAGTCCCTAACTCGTTTCAGAAAACAAATCAGCATGTGTGCTTTCTGAAGCCCTCTTCCTAGAGTGTGTCTCTGCGCTGTATTTTGGGTATAGCTGGTTCTGAGCTCGAGTCTTTGTCCTCCAGAGATTATTAGATACGAATTATTAACTACATGAGATATTAACAAATTAAGGCTAAAACCGAACTGTGCAGGGTGCAGGACGATCAGAAGTTACAGGAATATTTGCAAGGCTTGACAAGAGAGCTTGGCTAGCAGACAAAAAGTTGTTCCAAAATCTAAGGGGAAGGAGGAAGTGAAACACGGGGATAGGGCTGCCTGGCTGGCTCAGTTAGGATTGCTTAAAAATAAAAACCTTTTATAAAAAAATGGGATTAAAAAAAAAGAGCATGGCAGAGTGGGTGAAATTAGAGCATAGCATGGGAATTCTGAGAATATGTAAAGGAGTGATCATTAGAGTCACCTGGGGAGCTTTGAAAAATACAGACTTCTGGGACCTATATCCAATAATTTATATCCAATAGTGTAAATGGTGCCCCCAAAATGTGTATTTGTAAAATGTTTCCCAATACATAAAAGATCAACCTGGTGTGTAAACCTGTCCTGGATTCGGGTGGAAACTCATGAGGAATAACTATTTCTTCACTTTTTATTGTAAAAGTTCACAAAAGATGACACCATCACCGTCTTTAGATAAATAGTCCCACAGAAGACGTGTTAATTTGTGAGTTTTCATTTTATATTCTAGTGTTCATCAAGATGAGAAACTCCCTTGCCTCCCCACCCACCCCACCCTCAATCCCGTGGTTATAGAACGTGTGGAAAAAGAGGCATCTCATTTGGACACATTCGTTTATCGTTAAAAAATATTTATTATGACATAACCAGAATGGGCTTGGTTTTAAAGGTTTTTGCATTAGGCCCAGAGGAACCCAGGGAGGGGGGAGGGGAAGCAATCTGGAGCTGTCCATGGTGCTGAACGTGGGAGCAGGCTCCTGCCTTTGACCTGCTCAGTCCGCCTCCAAGCCCCATTTTCCTTTTTTTCGGTTACCTCCAGTTTCTCCCCTTTCCTAACACGAGCAGGAGCGAGGGTGGCCCTTCATATTTTTGTCCTGGGCGACAAATGACCTTGTGTTGGATTCCCCCGCCCCCCCCAGGCTCCTTCTCCCTGGGCGGTGGCCGATGGGCGCGGCACCCACCCCTCCGTAGGCCCCCGCGGCTCGGCAGCGGATTCCATCGGCACCCCCACAGGGGCCGGCTCCCTGCGTGTCGCCCCGCCCCACCTCCCTCCGCGCCCCCTCCCCACTTCCCCCGCCACCTGCTCCTCCTCCTCGGTCCCGCCCAGTGCGCTGGCAGCCCCCGATCCACGGAGCAGGGAAGAGAGAGGGCCGAAGGAAGCAATACAAAGGGCGGAGCGGCGGGAGGAGGGGACGCAGGGCTCGGCGCCGGCAAGGCGGTCGTGGCGCGGGCATGGACGCCGAGTACCCTGCCTTCGAGCCCCCGCTCTGCAGCGAGCTCAAGCACCTGTGCAAGCGGCTCCAGGAGGCGTACCGGGAGCTGAAGGAGGACCTCACGCCTTTCAAAGATGACCGCTACTACAGGTAGGGGCGACCGGGCCCCCGCCGGCCAGGCTACCCGGAGGGGGCGCAGACCCGGGGCTTCGGGCAGACACCCCCACCGCCCGCCTCTCTAGTGCGGGATCCGGCTGCGCTCCGGGCCTGGGAGGGTCCCGTCCCCCGGCAGCCACCTCACCCCAGCGAGTGTCGAGCAGGGGGAGGGGTGTAGACGGGGGCAGGTCTGCGGATTCTGGCTGCAGCGGAGGAGCGGGGTGAAGAGCTGTTTTCCATTCCCTAGAAACCTGAACCGAGATTCTCAAATCCGGAGAAGGGGACCCACGGGCTTTCGTTCCTGCTTTGCTCCTCCCTCTCTTCCTCCCATCCCGTCATCCCCTCTCACCCCCCCACCCCCCACCCTCATGCCTACCGCCCCCACGGTCTTGCTCAGGCCTTGCTGAGTCCGGGTTTGGGGAGAGGATCACTCCCCCTCCAGCGTCAGGCTGGAAGGGCTTTGGGGTCTCTTTTGAGATCCTCAGGCCCCCTGGGCTTTGGTGAAAATCTCTGAGGCTGGGATGCGCCTGAGCATTGGAGGCAGATGGCCTCAGGGCTAAGCAGCACCTAGGTGAGGTCGCCATGGGGGAGGTCAGGGTTCGGCAACCCCCAGGAGTTGTTGGTTTGGGCTTGTCTGTGTTCATCTCTGTCCCCCTCTCCGTGAGGCCACGGGGAGAGCCGTGAGGGCTCGCAGAGCCCTGCAGCAGGGCGGCGGCCTCTTCCTGGGCTTTGCTGTTCTGATGGGAAACCATCCCCATCACCAATGACTGGACTTAGCTGATGTGTTGTGCTGTCCTGTGAGGACTCTGTCTGGAGTCTGGAGTCTGGACCCTAGGGTGGTTTTGTTACTAATTAACTCTGACCCTGAGAACGTTTTCTGCTGACTCTGCTTTGCAAGTTTCCTCATCTGTAAAATGGGGAGCTTGAACCAGAAGGTTTGTGAGAAGGTGAAAATTCAACTGATGACGTACTTACTATGTGCTTGAGGATGGAAGTTCTACTGCACAGCTGTCTTTGAAGTGGCGATCGTCATTTATTACAACGTACCCTAGGAGTCACATATGTGCTCAGAAAAACATGCATCACACTTATCACCAGATCTTTTCAAAAGTCCAGTGGCTTCCCAGGGACTAATCAGCAATATATTGCTCACCGATATATTGATCACAAAATTACTGAGTGGAAAAGCCCATTTAAAAAATAAGTAATCCCTGTGGGGAGACTCTGGCTGAGCCTCACAATTGTCTAACGCAGCCTCCCCCCGCCCCCTCCCCCGTCCGCCAGGAGACCTGACAGTACAGTAAAAACAAACAAACCAACAAAACACATTTTTAAATCTTATTTTTGATGAATATTTCAGTCTCCTTTCCTACTATTTTCTCCCCACTCCGTTTTTTTTTCTCTCTGTATTTTATTTTCTTGGAACATTTCTTTGGCAAAGGATCTAGCGAATAGCTAAATGGTCTTAACTCAGGTCGCAGGGAAGAGAAGAAACCACACCACTGGTTAGTTCACAATCAGATCATCCTTTGTTCATTCACCCATTTAGTCAATGAATCGTCATTGAGTGACTTTTGTGTGCCTGCTGCCATCTAGGTGTTCGAGATACAGGCTCCCAGGTGTCATGGAGCTCATAGGTAATAAACAAGTGATTACATATTGTAATGAGGGCTAGGAAGATCATAACCCAGGTGCCTTGATAAAGAGTGATGGGTGCCACCTCAGAGAAGGTAGCGCAGAAGGCTCTTAGAGAAGGTGACATTTGACTAAGAATGAAGAATGAGTTGCTCACTAGACACTGAGCTAAAGAGGAAAGTTCCAGAAGAGGAAGTATAAGTGCAAAGTCCCTGAGACTATATATACATGGTGTAATAGTCCCCTCTTCTCTGCAGGGGATCCAAGACCCCCGGTGAAACCACACACAGTACTGAATCCTAGATACACTGTTTTTTCCTACACATACCTATGATAAAGTTTAATTAATTTTAAAGTATATTTCTTTTTTTTAATGTTTATTTTTGAGAGACAGAGCACGAGCAGGAGAGGGGCAGAGAGAGAGGGAGACACGGAATCTGAAGCAGGCTCCAGGCTCCCAGCAGTCAGCACAGAGCCCCACGTGGGGCTCAAACTTCTGAATCATGAGATGTTGACCTGAGGCGAAGTCAGATGCTTAACCGACTGAGGCACCCAGATTCCCCTAATTAATTAATTAATTTTTAAAAATTGTAATGTTTATGTATTTTTGAGAGATAGAGAGACAGAGTGTGAGCAGGGGAGGGTCAGAGAGAGAGGGAGACACAGAATCCGAAGCAGGCTCCAGGCTCTGAGCTGTCAACACAGAGCCTGACGCATGGCTCAAACCCATGAACCATGAGATCATGACCTGAGCCGAAGTCAGACGTTTAACTGACTGGGCCACCCAGGCGCCCTTTAATTTATTTTTTAAAGTTTATTTATTTTTGAGAGAAAGAGTGAGAGAGAGAGAGTGGGGGAGTGTCAGAGAGCAAGGGAGAGAGAGAATCCCAAGCAGACTCCCTGTTGTTAATGTGGCACCCAACAGGGGGCTTGATCTTACAAACCATGATCTGAGCTGAAATCAAGAGTCAGATGCTTAACCAACTGAGGCACCAGGAGCCCCAATAGGTTTAATTTATAAATTAGACACCACCAGAGATTAATAACAGCTAATAATTAAATAGAATTATTACAATAATATAATCAAGATTGTGTGAATATAGTCTCTCTCAAAATATCGTACTGTCCTGTACTCACCCTTCTTGTGATGATGTGAGATGAGAACATGCCCATGTGGGAGTGAAGGTGAGTGATGGAGACTTTGTGATGTAGCATTAAGCTTCTAGTGACCTGCTGATCATGTATCAGAAGGAGGATTGTCTGCAGGTAATGGAAGCAGCCCCGGAAAGCAAAACCACGGATAAGCGGGGACTAGTGTGTATTCAAGGAATAGACAGAAGACCAGCGTAGTCAGAGAAATAGGCAGGACCAGGTCATATATAGCCTTGAATGCTAAACCAAGAAGTGTGAATTTCATTAGAATTCCAATGTGAAGCCATTGAAGGGCTGTAAGTGGGGGAGTGACATGCACAGTTCGGCTGCCTGTCTACAGCAAGCACCTGAATCTATGCTCCATTAGTTGATCTGGATCTTGAAGACATGAATTTACCATGTCTGGAAGGGGAAAGTGCTGAATTCTGCCCCCCGCCATGAGAACAAGTCACTGTAGAGTGCTTGACAATATTGTGTGTTGGCAGAGCAGTGAGGCTGAATCATGAAGACCGGTTTATAGTGAGGCAGTGTTTTAGGGCACTGAATTATCTTCCATTGCTCTGCTGAATTTTTATATCAATGGGTTGTACCTTTATAAAACTAGGCGAAATATTCTTGGGTTTCTAAGTTGGCAAGCTGATAGTCACAGCTCCTGCATCTGCCTAGCTGGAAAATGAACTTGCTACTATAATTTTTGCGCCTACTTTTCTCACTGTCTTTGTTTCCTCATTAGTGATTTATGACTAAAAAGCACCGGTCCTTTTTCCCCTGGGGGAGGGGGCCCTGCCTCATCTGGCTGACAGCTTCCTCGTAATGGGGTGCAGCAAAGAAGACAGCTGCTAATGCCCATTTTCAAAAGATGGTTGGTCCTTCCAGTAGTTGCCATGACTATATGCATATTGGTACATAATTTGGCATCATTGAAAAATGACAGCCACGTGATCAAAGGACTCTTAGTCTTTGCACAAACTCAGAGGTGACAGTGGTACAGCCTGCTAGGAAAGGGGTAACTGGCCGCGTGTAGGGGGAGGAGCAGTAGGCTGGGTCTGGAGTCCTGGGTCTAAGTCTCTACTCTACCCTTTGCCAACTCCCTGACCTTGGAGAAATTGCTGGAGTTCACTGGTGATCAGTGTCCACATCAGAAAAGTGAAGCAAAGATGTCATAGGTTCAAGTGCTTTGTGAAAATAACACTGAAGACACTTTCCAACACAAACAGCAGAAGAGCCAGAGCAGCCAGGACGTAATGGATTGGGTTGTAGATCCAGCAGCTTAATGATGTCATCAAGTCCTTTCTTTATAACTCAATGGCACCTGGCCTCCACTGGCCACTAATAATCATGTAAGCTCTTGCTTCTTATTCACATTCATGGGCAGAATGGGCTGGCTTCCTCTAAAGACAAGGGATAACTTGAAGCCTGAAGCAAAACTCCTTGAATCTCATCTATTCCTCCACCAAAATGGTAACAATGAAGAAGACAGACATGTGTTGATGAGGACGGAACTTTCATACCCTGCAGATGGAGGGTAAATTGGCCCAGTCCCAAATGGGACTATAGAAGGCCATTTGTCTACAGTTGAACATATACATTCCCTTTGGCCCAGCAATCCCTTTTAGGTATTTACTAAACACATACAGAAATGCATATACATGTCTTCAACAGACAAGGACTAAAATGTTCATAGCAGCACAATTTGTAATACTCCTAAACTCAAAACCAACCAAATACTCATCAACAATAGAATGGATAAATTTGGCTTATTCTATAATGACATATTTTACAGCAATGAAAGTAAACAACTTACAACTATATGCAATAAAAATGAGTCTCACCCACACATAACATGAGCAAAAGAAGCTCAGAGTACATACACAGACTATATATTTGATTCTGCTTACATATAGGATAAAACAGGCAAAATGACCCTGTCCTGTTGGAAGTCAAGGTAGTGGTTACTCTTGAGAGAACAGTGAATGGAAGTGCGCAGAAAAGAGCTTTCTGGCTGCTGGTAATATTTTACGTCTTGATCTGGGTGCTGGTTACACAGGCATATTCAGTTTGTGAACGTCCATCAAGCTATACACATGATGTGTGACTTTTCTGTATGTGTATTGTCCGTCAATAGAAAGCCTAAAAGAAAACCAACTCCTGTGTCTCATTGGTGACATAAGGACTATTGCTTTTTCTTGAGCCCCTGGGTTGGAAATCAGAGCACCCCAGGAGCTGAGGGTGGGGCTATTTTTTCTAAGGCCCATGTCCTCAAGGGAGGAGAGGTAGAGAGCAGAACCCAGTTGGAACTCTTTTAGGATGATGTGGGAAATGGATGCCAGCCAGGCCGTCACCTGTGTCCATGAAATACATAGTAAGGAGTTAAAGAAAAGTGAAGGACAATAAATATGCTCCATTGGAGGTCAGCTTTTGAAGACTTTCTGGTCCTTTTGCTGTCCCATACTGTGTTTCTCATGTTATGACTTTACCTCTGTAAAATACCTCTGCAAAACAAAGATGGGCTTGAATTTTCTTGGCCAGAGAAGTGAAGCCAGAGTGGTGTCCTCACCCGAGAGACTTTCAGAAGCAACATTTCATCACCTTGGAGAATTCATCAGGGCCCAGGGGCCACCCTCAGCCTTGATGGTCTACTTTAGCCAGCACATCAAGAGAAGGACCTGTTCTCAGGGAAGGCTTCTCATTAACGAAGCTCTAGGCTAATGTACAGAATTAGGATGCCAGTTTAATTAGCTGATGCAGACCCATGAGAACCCACATAATGGTGGGCATGACCTCACAACCAGGAGAATTATTAGATCAGGGGTTCTCAACACTAGCTGCACATCAGGATAACTTAGGGGGAGTTTTTAAAAAGACCTACCCTTGAGAACTCTGATTTAATTGACCTGGGCTGGATCTCAGGCAGGATGGAGAACCCAAGAGGGGTGAGTGGAGTATTTAAGAGCATTAAGCTGAGGGAGCCTGTCGCCTCCATCTCAATGGGACAAACTTGCCACCAGGACAGGGATACTGGAAATCATTAGTTAAGGCTCCTCCCCTACACAAAGGTCTGTGGCCACTGTCAACAATCACCTTGGCCTTTTCCACTCTTCTAGGCTGACCAAATTCCCTTTTTAGGTTAATACATCTGTTCAGGTTACAGGCAGATTTAAAGGTCTGAGGACCATATTTTTCCATAGAAGGTAAATCTCCATGTATATGCTGGTTTTAAATGTTAAACCCATCTGTACTGATTTTCATATTAATGTTTCAGCTGGCTAACATTTCTCCTTCTTTTCAAGTTATTGGGGACAACTCGTTGTAATTAGAGTACTGACCTCTCTGTCTTTTGTTTCTCCTTTGGTGGGAAGAAATATAAGCATCTCTGATAAGACCATAAATTTAGAAAGGTAGAAAAATCATTTCATTAAACTTGCATGCTTGAGAACTTAAGAGTTATGTACAAATCTGACTCAGTGAGAAAGACTGGTTTTCTGTTTGGGATAAGATACAGCCATGCCTCAGAAGGGCCCTGGACCAAGGCCCTGAGCAAACACGCATACGACAGGCCAGCAGTGGGCACCAGGACAGCTCAGCTACCCCCAGGGTAGCACCCCTCCCCCATGACTCCTGACTGCTTTTGGTTCCCATGCTCTGGATCTTGTTCCATCAATTATCCTGCTTGTTCTCTTGTCTCAGCCTTTCCCTCAACTCTAACCCCTTCCCAAATGCTTAGTCCAAACATCCCTCAGCCCAGCCTCCTTGGGGACAACCACACTGTCTTCTTCAACAAATGTTGGCCTGCCTTCTTCCTCTACCATATTGTCCTGCAGTTGAGTTAAGAGTGGTCCCTGCATGTTGGCTTCCATGTTGCTTCTTTCCTTACCTATTTCCTAGCAGGTGCCTGAATAACTCCCCTTGGTGCCTAAGTCAAATTCTTACGCATCTAGTTGCTTTACATATAGCCCCAGTATACATATTTTTAGCCATGTGGAGTCTGCCTGCTTTGTATACCTGTGAAACAGCACTTACATCTGCTAGCTGTAGATATGGGAAATGCTGTGGCTGTAAAAGACCCCGAACTGTTGCTGCTCCTGGGAGGTCTCTGACCCAGAGACTCTTCCCACCGCTGAGCATATTACCAGTACCCAGAAGTCTCCTCTTCAGTTCTTTTCTGCCCCCAGAGTTCCCTAGCCTTCTTCCTTGTGGTAAGGCTGTGTCTAATCCATCTCTGTGTCAGGAGCATCTGGTATAAAGTATATCACACAATAGGTGTGTGATACATGCTACATTAAAAGCATGAATGAATTAAAATCATGGAAGAAGTTTCACTAAATTACAGGCAAACATATTTTGCCCCAGTTTTTCTAGGTAGAAGCTATGAACTGAAGAGTTCCATGTGAGCCCCCAGTAAAAGTGGGAATTGCTTGCTGGGCAGTGGTTGCTCTGGAGCAACTGCCAGGAAAATAACTAAAAAATATATAGTGAAAAATTATTAAAGATATTAAAATTTACAATGGAAAACATTCAGTTAATGCAAAAGAAAACAGTAAAGGGGATTAGAGGAATAAAAAAGAACGTGAGACATAGAAGGTAAAAAATAAAATGGCAGACATCCTTCCAGCTGTATCAATTGTAATGTTAAATGTGAAGAAACAAAACAATCTATCAAGAGGCAGAGGTTGTCAGTGGGATAATGAGCAAGATCCAGATATATCCTGTCCACAGAAAACATATTTTCCTTTTTTTATGTTTATTTATTTTGAGAGAGAGAGAGAGAGAAAGAGAGAGGCAGAGAGGGAGAGAAAGAATCCCAAGCAGGCTCTGTGCTAACAGCACAGAGCCCGACATGCAGTATGATCTCACAACTGTGAGGTCATGTCCAAGCCAAAACCAAGAGTCAAATGCTTAACAAACTGAGCCATCCAGGTGCCCCCAGAAGACACAGTTTAGATTCTAAGATACAAATGCATTGAAAGTAAAAGCATGAGAAAAGATCATGCAAACAGCAAACTTAGAAAAGCTGGTGTGACTATACACTATCAGGTGAAATAGCTTCTAAAATAAAACGTGTTACTGAGAGTTCAAGGGGGATATTGTATAATGATAAAAGGGTCAAGCCATTAGGAAGATATAACTATTGTAAACTTATATGTGATGAACAACAGACCCCAAAATACATGAAGCAAAAACTAACAGAATTGAAGGGAGAAGTAGAAGATTCAAAAATAATAATCGGAGTCTTCAGTACCCACTTTCAATGATGGATGGAAAAAGTAAGAGATTGACGAGGAAATAAAAGGCTTGGACAACAGTATAAACCAACTAGACCCAGTAGGAATCCATAGAACACTGTGCCCAACAACAGCATAATACAAATCATTCTCAAATGTACATGGAATGTTCTCTGGCATATATCATACATTAGTCCATGAAGCAAGATGTAATACATTTAAAAGGACTGAAAGCAAACAAAAGAAGTTCTATAACAATAATGGAGTGAAAATAGATATCAATTACAGGGAGGAATTTAGGAAATCTCCAAATATGTGGCAATTAAACAACACACTCCTAAATAACCAATTGGCGAAAGATCAATCATAAAGGAAATTAGTATTTGAAGATGAATGGAGTGAGAACACACTTCACCAGAACCCCTGGGATGCATCTAAAGCAGTACTTAGAGGGAAATTTATAGCTGTAGATGCCCATATTAAAAAAGAGGGAAGAGCTCAAATCAATACTTAACCTTCTACCTTAAAACATTGGGGAAGAAAAGAAAACCCAAAGCAAGCAGAAGGAAAACCATAGTAAAGATTATGCTGAAGATCAATTAAAGAAGTATAGAGAGGCAATAGGGAAAAATGGATAAAACTAAAAGCTGGTTTTATGGAAAGATCAACTCATTTGACAAACCTACAGCTAGACCAACAAAGAAAAAAAGAAGACACAAAGTTCTAAAATCAGGAATAAAAGAGGGAGCATTTCTCTCAACCTTACAGAAATAAAATAACGGACTACAAGGGAATGCCACTAGATAAGTTCTGCTGCGGATAAATCTAAGAGACACTGTTATGCTGATAGCAAACCAGAGATACTGCAGGAAAACCACAGACCACTGTCTCTCATGGATTTTCAAACAAAACAAAAAGCTAGCCAACTGAACCCAGCAATAGGATTATAGAAAAAAAAAAAGGATAATACACTATTACCAAGTAGGATTTATGTCACAAATGCAAGGTAGTTTTAACATTAAAAAGATCCATTAATATGTAATGCCACCAGCCCTGTCTCATGGTGTTTTGGTTCATTTATCATTTGGTGTTTCTGGGTTGTACAATTCTGTGCTTCTGGGACATCCTGAATGCCTTGAACTGGCTGCTGGCATCTTATGGCACCTGCGATTCAGACAGCAGAGCTCTTCCAAGTTCATTATTTTTATGTGCGCCTTCATGTAAGCAGAGCCTTGGCCCATGCAACAGAGTTGTTTGGTTCTCTTTTCTGTTTTTAAATTTAAAAAAAATTTTTTTACTGTTTTTTATTTATTTTTGAGAGACAGAGCGTGAGCAGGGGAGGGTCAGAGAGAGAGGGAGATATAGAAACTGAAGCAGGGTCCAGGCTCTGCGCTAGCTCTCAGCACAGAGCCCAATGCAGGGCTTGAACCCACGAACCGTGAGATCATGACCTGAGCTAAAGCCAGACTCAACCAACTGAGCCACCCAGGTGCCCCTTAAATTTTTTTTTAATGTTTATCTATTTTTGAGAGAGAGAAAAGAGAGCAAGACAGAGTGTGAGCAAGGAAGGGGCAGAGAGAGAGGGAGACAGAAGATCTGAAGCAGGCTCTGGGCTCCGAGCTGTCAGCACAGAGCCCAAAGCAGGGCTCAAACTCACAAACCGTGAGATCATGACCTGAGCCAAAGTCAGATGCTTAACTGAGCCACCCAGGCACCCTTTCTCTTTTCTTTAAAAAGCTAGCTTCCTCTTGTTCTGAATCAAGAGGGAAAGATGAGGAAGACGTCATTTCCTCGAGAGCAGAGCAGGAAGAAGAACCCCGGCTGTGCTCCGGGCCGGTCAGCGTTCCGCTGCAGCAGGGACTCAGCTCTCGCGGTCGAAGACCATCATCTGCCAGGTGAGAACAGGCCTCCGAAGCTTGAGATACAGAAGCTGAGACTCTGGTTGAGCCTCCTAGGGCCACGGTGACACAGTCCACAAACTGAGCAGCTTAGGCAGCAGACGTCTATTGTCTCCCAGAATTCTGAGATCAAGGTGCCCGAAGGGTGGTTCCTTCTGAGGCTGTTCTTGGCTGGCACATGGCCGTCAGTCTTTCCCTGGTGTCTTCACATCGCCTGCTTCTACATCCAACTTACCCTTTGTCATAAGGACAGCAGTCGTGGTGGATCAGGACCCTATTTCTGAATAAGGCCACATTCTCAGGCACTGGGGGTCAGGACTTCAACAATTGGGGGACATAGTTCACCCTTGAAGAGGCTACCCAATGTGTGGAGATGAGGCCACGGATTGAGATTCCCCTCTGGGTATTTTCTAAACTAGAAGCCGACTGTTGAACACGAGTTGGGAGGCTGCCATCCTGGAACCGAGGTCTGCGCATCTCAGAATGATCTCAGATCCCTCCTGGCTCTAAAACCAAGACCACAGAGCAAGAGGGAGGCTGTAGGTATGAAGGGGGTGGCCCGGTAATGGCCTCCCAGCAGCAGTGACTACAGTCTTCTCCGTGTCACCTGAGCTGCCTGAACTTTATGAAGTTTAGGTTGGGAAAAGGCTGTGTGTAGGGGGTGGGGGCTCTGGGTATGTGTGTATGTGTGTGTGTGTGTGTGTGTGCACACGCACGTGCATGGTGTGGTGTGTATGGTGTGTGTGTGTGGTGTGC